>RXON01001917.1:0-16276 GCA_009667805.1 Leptobrachium leishanense | reverse complement strand
TAAAGAGTGGGAGCGGTTAAAGATGTTGGATGGGGTGGTCTACCGAAGGGCCCCTCAACCAACGCTGAAGAGATTCAACAGTTATTCCTCCCCACTAAACATAGGGAGAGTGTGCTGCGATCCTACATGATGAGCATGGACATTTAGGTGCAGAGAGAACTTTTAAGCTGGTGCGAGATAGGTTTTATTGGCCTTGCATGAGAGCTGAAGTAGAAAGTTATTGTCATTCCTGTTTGAGGTGTATTCAGAGAAAGACTCTACCGACCCGAACTGCTCCAATGAGCCATCTGCAGAGTCAGGGACCCATGGATTTGGTGTGCATTGACTTCTTGTGCTTAGAGCCGGATGCTAGTGGGCAAGGGAACATTCTAATAGTGACTGATCATTTCACTCGTTACGCCCAAGCATTTTCCACAAAAGATCAACGCGCTCCGACAGTGGCCAAGGTGTTGATGGAAAAGTTCTTTGTTCATTACGGACTGCCAAGGAGGATACACTCTGATCAGGGTAGAGACTTTGAAAGCAGACTGGTGGGGCAATTGTTAGAGTTGTTGGGAATCCAAAAGACCCGAACTACACCATATCACCCTCAAGGTGATGCTCAGCCTGAAAGGTTTAATCGCACACTGCTAAACATGCTAGGGACCTTGTCGAATGTGGAGAAGCAGAGTTGGAGTCGGCACATAGCTACTCTGGTGCATGCATATAACAGTACGGAGAGTGACGCAACTGGATACTCACCGTACCGTCTTATGTTCGGAAGAGAGGCTCGACTGCCGGTTGATTTGGCATTTGGGTTATCTCTAGACCAGACGTCAGTAGCTTCCCATAGAAACTATGTGGATAGACTTCGAAAGAATTTGGCTTCTGCATTTGAACAGGCCCGGTTGACCTCAGGAAACAGGGAGCAAAGAAGCAAAAGGAACTATGACTTGAAAGTCCAAATACAAGATCTACAACCCGGTGATAGGTTTCTATTGAAGAACTTGGGTGCTGCTGCGAGACACAAGTTGGTGGATAGGTGGAGTTCTCAGGTTTACATTGTCTGCAAACAACTGCCGGGTCTACCAGTGTATCAGATTCGCCCGGATGGAAAGGCTGGGCCTCTCAAGAACTGGCACCGGAATCATTTGTTACCTTTGAGAGATGCTGTGAGGATGCCAGTTGGGGACGAATTGCCTCCGCCAAATCCGCCTGTTCCATGTTTGCCTCCTGTTACTCGGTCTCAACAGACCCGGGGTGCCGAAGAGAGCGAAAGAGACAGTGAAGAAGAGAGTTATTGTCTAGATTGGATGCGCTCGCCGGAGCCTGAAGAGGTTGTCGTTGTTCCCGTACGGTGGGAGAGTAGCTTGAGGCCTGAAGCTCCTGAATTTCTGCTAGAAGTTCCTGAGACTGCTGAAATCCCTGAAGCTTCTGAATTTCAGCTAGAAGTCCCTGAAGCTGTTGGGGTCCCGGTAGCTCCGGAAGTTGAAGCCTATTCAGGCGATTATAGTTCTATGCCTTCACTGGAGGGATCATACACTGAAGAGACGTCTGCTCCAGTGATAGAGAGAAGGACTGAGCCAACCCCTATAGTACTTCCACCTGAAGAGGAACTGATTGAGCGAACCAAACCAAAACGCTCTGCACCGACCAACGACTCACTATACTCACTAGCACAGAGCACATAGCACTGAAGAGGCCATCACGACAGTGCAGAGGTTGCCCGAAGTGTCTGCTATGCTAGCTGAGGTAGCTCAAAATATGAGTCAACTTGAGGAAGTGTTCCTAACCCACTATGTGTATGCTGCTGAGCTCTGTACATGTTATGTAAACTGTATTCAAATGTTGTGGAAATGTAATGTAACTGTTCTCCTTGTACTTGGAGGAGACCCAGAGTTCTAGGAGGGGGAGAGTGTAGCGCTGTGTTAAAATCTTGCTGCTAGCAGTACCTATTTTTGGCCACAAGATGGAGACAATCGCGATTAGAGACACTGGACATTGGGACTACATTCCCGGCGTGCTTTGCAAAAAGGAGAGGAAGTGGGTGGGACCCAACGGACTTACATCCTCCCACCTCGTGGAGAGCGCGCCACAGAGCGCGCCAGGGAACGAGAGAAGCAGACGCACTGAAGACATCGCGAGAGGGCCTAGGCCAGAGCCCAAGTGAGACCTGTCAGTCCTTATTGGGTCACTCAACCTGAGGAAAAGGAGACTTGCCAGAAATCCAGGAATTGCTGCAGACCGGAGGACCAAAGACCTCGAGTGAGGAGTCACCGCGAGTTGATCGGGTACGGAGAGCAGGCGGTGAGCTGGACAAGCTGTACAAAGTCAGACAACGGATCCGGCCGCTAGTATCCCCAGTCAAAATCAAGCGCGGAGAGACGTCCCTGGGTCAGCGGAGCCTAAAGCAATCGTCGGATGGGTGAGAGGCCTCCAAGGCTGTTTTGTGATTAAAGGACACGCTGATGTTTTCTCTTTAAAGTCCACAGGGCCCCAACTTGACTAGTCGAAGACATTCCTTAAGTAAATTCACTGGCCAGTTGAACAGTACACGGGTACATCATACACACAATACACCCTTTTATATCCGGGACTTAACCTGTGCAGGACTCACTTTTGTTACGAATCGGAAACAGGGTTAAAGCTACGTTCCGAATATATTTTTCTCTTTTCCGCTGCGCGTTTATCGTAATACGAAGAGATTGTATTCTGGGGTTCCGCTACGTGTCCCTTTTTCGAATATTCGTGCAACTGCATTTCTTTTCTGTTCGGTTACGAATATTTTATTTTCCGAAATACGACGCCTCGTGTTTCGGTTCTTTTCCGCTACGTGTTTTACCGCAATACGAAAGTACTGTAATAATATCTGTGAATACCGTGTCTCAACATCTGCTTATTATTTAGTAAACTATTTAAATGATAAAAACTCACAGCGGTGTTGGAGTATATTTATTCCCTAGTGCGGGAGACTGACCCGTGGTTCATTTCAGCGGCTCCTCCGGGAGTGAGCGCTACACGTGGGGGCTCGTTTCCGGGATTCAGTCTCTGGAAAAACCGCATCTAAAGGGTTAAATATGGATCCAGACACTGTTGCCGAATGGTGTGAGGAGCAAAGTAGCCAGTTAGAATGTTGTATAGTCATGGATATTCCCGCTTCATATTTACCGCTTCAGTTTAATGAACAGGCCATCCCGGCTCTCGATGACCATCTCACTCAACTACAAGAGATTTGGAGACAGATTCGCGTAAATATGGAGCGCAATGTTGCTGTCCAGAAACGCAAGGCTGACAGGCATAGGTTACAAGCTCCCTCCTATAACGTGGGGGATAGAGTTTTGGTTGTCTACTAGGAACGTGAAGTTACGGGTGCCTTCTATGAAAATGGCACTCGGTTTATTGTTCATATAAGATCATTCATCATCGCCGCGTTAACCCTGTGGTTTATGCTCTTGCCCTTCCTAAACATCTTCGCTTGCACACACGTCTTTCACACCTCCCTACTGAAAACCTTTGTTGTGTAACAGGTACACGCGGGGTCGTTCCTCCTCCTCCACCTGTTCAGGTTGATGGTGAATCAGAGTATGAGGTTAGGAGGGTTTGGATTCTAGGCTGTGCAGGGGTGTTCTGCAGTACTTGGTCGATTGGGTGGGCTATGGCCCAGAAGACCGGTCCTGGATTCCAGCTTCCGACATGTCTGCGTCTAGGTTGGTCAGGGCGTTCCATGCCTCACACCCCGATCGCCCTGGTGGTCGTATTGCCGCTCGTCCTGTTGGTCGTCCGGTGGCCTCCCGTGGAGAAGGGGGTACTGTAACGTTGGGGGCTTCCAGCCCTACCTGTGTGCTTGAGGACAGCAAGTCTGATGCTGCTCGCTGACCACTGCTCGCTGACCACTTAAATGGAGACAGGCAGGGAGGTGATTGCATGAGGTGTGGCTTGAGTGGGGGGCGTGGTCTGGTGAAGGTCTTTAAAAACCCTCAGTATAGTTTCAGAAGTTGCCAGATCGTGGTTATCCATACCTGAGCTCCTTGTACCTGACTGCTATATTGATTTAACCTGTTATTGACCTCTGCTTGTGTTCTGACCATTCTGCCTCTCTTTTGCCCTAGACTATTTTCTTGTGTACTACGCTACTGCTCTGATACCGAGACCCGGCTATTCCATTTGACCATTCTGAACTCTGTATTCCTGATTCTGGCTCGGCTGACTCCTCTCCATATTGTTAACCCTTTTCTGTCTAGCTAGTTTACCTGGCCAATTCTAAGGACCAGACAGATAGGGATCATTCACAGCTACACTGTTGGTAGCTTCTGGGTTTTGTGGAGTGTTGGGGGTTAAGTACTGCGTGGTGGGATCCGGGAACCGTGACACCTGCCACCGGGCTTCTACACCTTTTGTTTCAGATTCCTAGGTTTGTTTGTAGTTTTTGATAAGTAGATTAAATAATTCAATATGCAGTTGAATTCAGTGAGAGCAATTCCCGGGTTCCCATGTTCACTGCATATCAGTAGGGATGTGCACCAATTTTTTTTCTGTTCGGCTCGTTTAGTTTGGATTTTAAAAATTTTCGTTTCGGCTGTTTTTCGGATTGACTTTTTTTTCGTGAAAATCGGAAATTTTCATGTTTTCAGACCGGCTCATTTTTTGTATCGGCTTTTTTTTTCGTGATATCGGACATTTTCGTGTATTCGTGTGGGAAATGTTTTTTCGCCCCATAGACTTCAATGTTAAAAATATTCCCGTTTTAATTCAATATCTAATAAACCGTTTGTTATTATATTCTGTAGTAAAGAGTCTCTTTACTTCTACATTTTTTAGGATCTTTTAAGTATTTTTTGAAAATTACCGAAATGGAACCGAAATTACGAATTGAACGAAAATGATTTGCTATTCTGAAAATTTTTCGTTTCGGATCGGAAATCGTTTCGTTTCGGACGAATCACCAAATCGGGCCGATTCGTGAAAAAAATCGAATCGGTCCGAAACAAAACGCACATCCCTACATATCAGGCTGCTGCCATTCATCTATGTGGCCACACGGGCCGACTGCCGTCTGCAGGTCACTCGGAGAACACATCAGGTCATGACGGAGATCAGGAAATTAACCACACGCCCCAAAAGCTAACACTATGGCCTGTACAGCTTTTTGATGTAGATTATAACCAAATAAATAATACTACAATGCACCGAGTTATTTATTTAATAATTTATTCCGCTTTATTGTGATTGGTATCTGTTTTAGTTTCCAGTAAATGTCCAAAGATTTAGACGAATCTGAATGCCAAATGGTAACTGTAACCTTTTATCTGCAGAGTCGCCCACCGTACAGGTCTTCTCTTTGGAGATGCCAGGACACCGGGAGATGCCGGGACACCGGGAGAGGGTCGTCATCTGCGAAGCTAAACGTTTTTACCCTGAGGTCATAACGGTAAATTGGAAACTGAACGGGAAAATGGTGGAAACCACTAGCAGAAACTCAGATGACACATTTACTAAACTAATTTACTACCATGTCCATTCAACGCCGGATAACGAGCCGGAAGAAATCTCCTGTGAGGTGCAGCATGAGACGTTATTCAGCCCGATAACCAAGACCCACCAAGTCAGATACTTCAGTGAGTTACCAATAAAACCCGAGGCTCGTAAGACGAGGCGGAGAATATACGATTTTATCTCTTTCCTTACCTCTCACTATCTCATTAGCGCTCCTTTCATTTCTCTTTCACTCTCCCATCTCATATGTATCCTATACAACCATGAAGGGACATTCTAGCCACCACGACCATTTGAGCTAGCTTATGCCATTTAATAGGTGGTCATGAAGTTCGAGAGACTCTTGAGAAAAGGTCTCCCTACACCAAAACGTTGCGCGGGCTTTTTCCAACGCGTTTCTTTGGAGTGCCAGGTACCTCCTTTCTTTCTTTCAAGGAGACTCTCCCTGGCCGCTGTAAGAGCACTTGAAAGGAGAAGTGTTACCTCCTCCCTGACGGCTGTCGGTCACCAGCCATTAGACAATGACATTGTTTGAGGGTTTGGGTTCCCCACCATCCAGAAATAACTGCAGCATGCTATCATGTTGATGAGTCGAATGAGCGCTCGACCATCTGAATTAAAATGCCTTTTAATGATCTGCACTGAGAAGCATTAGATTTAAGGGGTTATCTACTAACCTCTGAATTGGCCCCGAATTTCACCATTGTGAAGCAGTGGCGTGTTTGAGGGGAGCAGGAAAGACCCCAGAGATTAAGGAGAGGTTAAAGGTGTTTTCGTCGATCTCGATACCATCACCTACAGTAAAGAAAGAACAGCCACAGTTTACAGAGTTTATGTAAAAACAACACTGATAGCGTTATCCAGCATTGTTTGCCTAGTTTTGGGAGATCTCACCCGCTGGCGTTGAGATTTCCATTTCTGGATCACTGCTGTTCATCATATTACTCCAGAAGGTGATTATCACTGTTGTACACAACAACGGCCAAAAAATGGTGCTGACTGGAAAACCCCTGTAGTTTGAAAAGATCTTTCTTTTTGTGATTCCTGTCCCTGATGTGAAGGTTTCACCCAAATCCCTGTGAGCTAGAAGAATTTGGGTTTTTTCAGGGTTACCTCTTATTGTAGGTAGATATCAGTGTATCTGTAAAGGCTAGAGTTAAAAGGATACATTTAATAACATTTGTTTATATAGCGGCCTCTGCGTGTTGTTATATGTATATCATGACCCCTTGTTTTATTCCTTCAGGTGATCAGGACAAGTCTTGTCATCTTGGCTTAGTCGCCTTGTTGGGCGTGATGGTAACGATGGCTGGAATTGGCGTTTTGTTGTGGGTTTTAGTCTACAAGACGAACTGTAAGAAAACAACATTTTTCTGAATTTGTTTTAATAAGAAAAAACATGTTACGTGCTGTATTCACACACAGAAAGGATGCCCCCCCCCCCCTCTAGAGCTAACACTCCTGCACG
Source organism: Leptobrachium leishanense (assembly GCA_009667805.1). Classification (NCBI taxonomy): domain Eukaryota; kingdom Metazoa; phylum Chordata; class Amphibia; order Anura; family Megophryidae; genus Leptobrachium; species Leptobrachium leishanense. The sequence continues at coordinate 9,336 of RXON01001917.1, read as the reverse complement.
CTTTTCCCTTTAGAGGAATGGTGCCGCCATTATTTCTACCTCTCAGGCTCGCTGCCTCGGGGTCCTCTTCAACTCTGATCTATCCTTTACTCCTCACATTCAGTCTTTAACCAAATCCTACTACTTCCACCTAAAAAACATTGCACACATCCATCCCTGTCTTAATCAGGACTCTGCTGAAATGCTCATCCAAGCTCTTATTTTCTCCCACCTTGACTACTGTAACCTCCTTCTCTCTGGCCTTAAACAAGCCCATTTTCTCCCTCTGCAGTCTTTAATTAACGCCTCTGGTAGGCTCATCCACCTCACATCCTGCATCTCTCACACCTCACATCCTGTACCTCTCACACCTCACATCCCATACCTCCCACACCTCATATCCTGTACCTCTCCCACCTCACATCCCGTACCGCTCACACCTCACATCCCGTACCTCCCACACCTCACATCCCGTAACTCCCAAACCTCACATCTTGCACCTCTCACACCTCACATCTTGCACCTCTCACACCTCACATCATGTATCTCGTCTCACACCTCACATGCCATACCTCTCACACCTCACATCCTGTAGCTCGCACACCTCACATCCTGTACCTCACAACAGTGAACATTGCGGTTTAATGAATTAATGGGACACTCAACTCATCCTGACCACTTTATAGTTTTAAGGAGTGCCCCCCTTTTCCCCCAACAGCTTTCCCGATCTGGCAGAAAATGCTGGGTGAAGTGGAGGAGTTTCCTCTGCCCCACCCAGCAGCCGAGGATTTTTAATCAACAGTTCAGTCACCAGTGATGTCACACACAGAGAGCGGGTGATGTCACCCTGTGAGACCAATCACTGTAACGAGCATTCCCAGAGAGGCAGCGATGGATTAGATCTGTGCATGCGCGTGCATCTCCGATCCATTGCTCTGCGCAGGCGCTACGGAACTTGTGTATGTAAAGTGTGCGAGTCCTGTAGTGCTGCGCAATTTGCGGTTCCTACACTACACAAGTTGTATAAGAGCACAAACTGCACAGAAAAGCTTCCGGGACGTCCGTGTTCGAGAGTCTCAGTTTAAAGTCTGCGTTCTGACCGGTCTCGGCGTTCAGTCCTATAAACGTCTGTAACTATGTTTTATTTTATAATGCATTTATTTATTTCACAGATTTCCAGCGTTTCATGGTGAGTCCAATATACGGGCCTGAGACGTCGAATGATAACGACAAGGTGTCTTTTTACTGTGTGGCTTTTAACTGTCCAGAGGCCACCGAGGTGACATGGTGTGTGACAGAGGCTGGTGGAGACATCGTCACAGTGTCAGATCGTAGGACTCAGGATGAGGAGGAGAGGTTACTCGGCTGTGATTATACCATGAGAAGTGAAAACTCGAAGGACAAAGGGCTTCACAAAGTCATCACCACATTAAACTTCACACCCAGTGTGTTAAAACACAGAAAAACAACGATTGTCTGCAGGTTTACCTCCGCTGGAAAGACCAAGGAGGAAAAAAAGGAATGGAGCTTTACATTACGTAAGAAAAACGTTTTCATTAACCTTGTTACTAATTAATTATGATACTGATGATTATTGCAAAATTGGTTCTTATGTGAACAAAAGGAAATAAGGTAAATTCATTAAAACTTGGGTGGGGGAAGGGCTGTCCTGTAGGACAATTCTCTGCTCGCTACAGTCCCCCCCCCCCCCCCGCGGGATTTCCAGGTCACATGGGGGACCAGGGCACTTTATAATGAAATAAATCTGTGTTTTTTCCAATTATATAGTGTAGGTCGGTGAAAAATCACTGACTTATATAAAGGGAAGGATGTCCTGATGAATGGGCAAAATAATTGCACCAATGGAGTAGAGGTAATGTCACTGCTCTGCATGGAGAGAGCCTGTGGAGACATGGGTTCGATCCCAACGAGCAACCTCTCCAGTAAGTGTCCTTGGCAAGACACCTAACCGTACATACTCGCCACCCAGGACATACTTGAAAACAAGAGAAATCTTAATGTATCCTTCCTGCTAAAATCCTTTCTCAAAAAAATGTGTGTGCGTGATTGGGAGACGTCAGACACTGCTAATGTCCGGCCAACATAACGTCCAGACACAAAAAGGGTTTTATTGATGATCCGTACAAAATCATGGATGAAAATGCGCATCGTATGACCGCTATCGCGTATTCTGTGAAAAAATATGTTCATTCGTTCGAACGCACTTTTTTACGGACAACGCGAAAAATGCGTTAGTCTGACCCTAGCCTTAAATGACCTCTGTTCACAAAGGGGCATAAACACCAGGTGTCTTTAGTCTGTTCTAATGAATTTGATACTTTGTATGTATGTAGACTATACTGAGGGGTGTGGTGTCTGCTTTGTTAATTTCTCTCCTCTAATATGCTGCCTTTCTAATGAGACCAAACACGATCATGTAGAAAAAATACAAAATTTCCTCATTGCCCGCTTTTAACATCTAAAGCAATGTTATTTTCACCTCGGGATTAAACATTCACAGGGTTATTCAGAGAGCGGTGAAAAGCAGGAGAATAACTGGAGAAGTGAAAATTCTAGGTCAAAATAGCCAAACCAGAAAAATTCTCCCATTTATCTCACTTTCCGAATCGGCTATTTGGTCTAGATTGTTCTCTTCTCCTGCCAGTTCTCCTGGCTTTCACCTCTCTCTCAGAGTTGTTCAAAGAAAGGTGAAAACCAGGAGAATGGCAGGAAAAGAGAACAATCTGGACCAAATAGCCGATTTGGAAAGTGAGATAAGGCTAGGGTCAGACTAACGCATTTTTCGCAGCGACCGTCAAAAAGTGCGTCCGAACGCATTGCTGTATTTTTTCACGGAATGCGCGAAAACGGTCATACAATGCGCATATTTGTGCGTGATTTTTTACGGATCCAAACCAGGAAACTTTGGGTGTCTGGACGTTATGTTGGCCGGACATGAGCAGGGTCTGACGTCTCCAAATCACGCACACACGCCGCTAGCGGACGCAGCGCACTCTGTACGTCCGTACTAGCGGTTCTGCGTTCTCGAAAAAATGCGTTCATTTTCCACTTCCGTTGCGCAGCCGGACTTTCGTGCGACCGTACTTCAAATATTGGCCGTCATTGCCCGTCATTTGCTGCTAGTGCGGCCGCGATTAAGTGCACCTAAACGCACGTTAAAAATTCGCTAGTCTGACCCTAGCCTAAATGGGAGAATTTTTCTGGTTTGGCTATTTTGACCTAGAATTTTCCATTCTCCAGTCATTCTCCTGCTCTTCACCGCTGAAGAGAATAATCGTCTCCAATTGTCCGTCCTTAACCCCTAAGACCCTGTCTTAGGCACACCTTGAGTTAACTCTCCTTCTGCGCAGGGAGAGAGAGAAATCAAAACACACGAGGCATGTTTTAGTCTGGTATCTCTCTCTGCCTTCCAACGGTCCTTTGACACATATTTATACCTGTGTCAAGGCGCTGGCTCTTTATTTCATTAGTTAACATTTCAAAACATAACATAGTTCATTGGCCAGTTTCAATACAGGTCTGGTGACACATTTCTAGACAGTCCCGTGGCCTCGGCATGTGATTTCTTGAGATATCAGCATTTCTTCAGACATCAGCACTTTTTTTTTATCACGTCAAAGAAATTTGCAAACATCAGCATCTAAAGACATTTCTAAAGACATTTGCAAACATCAGCATCTAAAGACATTTCTAAAGACATTTGCAAACATCTTGAGAAGTGAACCTTAGTCCTATAATACTGCTGATTATCAATTTATCTTAAAACTATTTCTTATATTTTAAACCTTAATTTATCTATTAATATTATAATTCCTGGGGTGTTATTTAACTACTTATAGGGTCCTTCTTATAGGTTAGCAGATGGTGGTCTGAGGATTCCTTTTCCTTCAATCCCCTCTTAGAATCATAGTATGATCATACTATTTGATTCTTTCTTTGTTATTATTATTATTATTATTATTCTTTATTTATAAAGCGCCAGCATATTCCGCAGCGCTGTACAATAAGCACATCTATCTACTGTAAGTTAGTATGGGTTGGGGAGCGAGACCCTCAATACCCATGTGGATCAATATAGAACTAGGGGGGGCTGTACCTGCCACGAAACGGGTAACACATGGCAGTCTCCCAGTGCCTATTTATCTTCCCAACCTACATTCTTATTAATAGTAACAAGAGGTGCTAGGAATGACTCAAACCCTGCCTTTACCTGATCCCTTGCTTTAAATTCATCAGGGACCCCTCTTGGTACCCCTATAGCATCAATATAGACACACATAACAATTTGTACGGTTATTGTTTAGGGCACTAAATTTTACCCATTCTAGCCAAACATTTACATCTGCAAATCCTGTTTCCATTACTATGCTGTCTTCATAGGTGGGATTTGATTTGGTGTTAGGTAGGAGAGGATGAGGTCTCACTACCTCTCCATATTTCCTGGGTAGGAATGGGTTCTCTTCCTTCTTATAAATGGCCATATCTTGGAGTTTGAACTTATATCGAGGGAATTTGGTTGTGGCAGTTGCGTATATTCCCATCTGTTAACTATGGCATCAGAGGTACCATATCCCATATTGCCCGTGTCCCACCCCACTGCGTCCCAATAATCACAATTATGTCCCCAGTACTCATCGGTTACACATATATATACAGTTGCCTTGTACAGTATCATACTGCAGTAATGGTGGACAATAAAAAAACAACAGTGGCCAGACAGTGATGGTTTGGGTTGGGGTTCTTTCTGGTAGGGGGTGTGGACAATAGGGGTTGTGACATATATTCCGAAGGGGGGGGGGTAAACATATTTCAGTCTTTTTCTTCCCCCCACATGCGTCTCCATACTCTTCGAAAAGGATCCTTGGTTGTCATCTTCTCCTTGTTGGAAACCAGGGCTATCTGCCCTCGTGAGTGTCTCTTGGTCCGGGTCCTCTTCCTGATGGAGGCCAAGGCTATTAGCTGCCCCCGTTAGTACCCCTTGTTGAGTCCTTTGTTGAATCCGCTTGACTCGAGAGGGTCCCTTGTTGAATCCGCTTGACTCGAGAGGGTCCCTTGTTGAATCCGCTTGACTCGAGAGGCGTGAATCCAGACTGGGCTGTCCTCTGTCAGTATAGCTGTGCGGGTTACGGCTACCACCGTGGTCCATAGGCGAAATCCTCTGGTCTTTTTCCTTTCTGTAGCCGCTTTACCAGCACCTTGTCTCCTGGATTAAATGGGTGGGTAGGTTTGTCTGAAAGAAAGGGAGACTTAAATATAACTTCGTCTCTGGTTGTCTCGAGGGTTGAGATCAGCTGCCTAACCTATTCATCCTTATCTGCTCTAAGTCCCCTGTCTCCACTGTTAGCCTACCTGTAGACCATGGTAATGGAAAGGGTCTGCCCATAAGTATCTCGAAGGGGAGTAGCCTGTGTTCCTATTAACCGCCATTCTGATTTCAGCCAGAATGATGGGGAGTACCAATTTCCAATTCTTTAGCTCTTCTGTGGTTGCATATTTTTGTAAGGTACAAAATAATTGGTCCCTATCCATTGTGGGAGGTCGCAAAACCCGGTATTACTAGTTTAGCTATGTCCTGTTGTGCTGCTCGTTTAGCTGCTTGGTCAGCCAGATGATTCCCTTTTGCAATAGGATCTGAGGCTCTGGTGTGTGCTCTAAAATGTAACACCGCTATCTGAGAGGGCATAAGAATGCTTTGCTAGGAGGTCCGTGACCAGGGTCGAATGGGAAATCTTCTTGCCATCTGCGGCCACAAATCCCCTCTTTTCCCATATCGTCCCATGGTCATGGACCACACCATAAGCATATTTGGAGTCAGTGTATATCGTGACAGGTCTACCCGCATAGAGCCTGCATGCTCGTGTTAATGCAATCAGTTCTGCTGCCTGGGCAGACTGGTAGGGTACAGGCCCTGATTCTAGAACAGTGTCAGGGAATTGAACCACTGCATAGCCTGCATAATAAGTGTTGTCATTGGGGCGGGTACAGGAGCCGTCAACAAAGACGACATCTGCGTCCGGAACAGGTGTGGACATGAGATCAGGGCGGGGTGCAGTTTCAGACTCAATGGAGAGAGCACAGTCATGTTCGAGTGGGATTGTATCTGAGGGATTCTTAAGACCCAGTAAAGCGTTTAGGACTGGTGCTGGACCAGAGACACTTGAACTGTATGCTATGTGCAGTGCAGGGTTGCTTAGCAGTGTGACTTCATATCCACTAAAGCGCTGTGATGACATGTGCTGTGTATGTATGCCCTTAAGTAAAAATAAAACATCATGGGTTGTGGGTAGGTGAGGTTCGTACCCTAATGTGTATTGGCTTGCCATACTAACGACCATTGCACATGCTGCCAGGGCACGCAAACAGGCCGGCATCCCTTGTACCGTTACTGGCAGAATCTTTGAAAAAAATGCTATGGGGCGCAACCGGCCCCCATGTTCTTGCGTCAGTACCGCGGCCATGGTTTTACAATTGTCCCTTGCAAACAGATGAAATGAAAGTACATAATCAGGGAGGCCTAGCGCGGGGCTTATCATCATTGCATTTCTGAGAACCCTAAAGGCATTTAACATTTCATTAGACCACGTTATCACATTGGATTGACCCAACAGGGTGGCTTGTCTCAGAATGTTATCGTAGTAGGAGCAGTCAGGGATCCACTGTCTGCAATAGTTTATCATGCCTAAGAATGACAGCATGTCCTTCTTAGTTTTGGGTTGACCAGGCCCGTGACAGACTGGACTCTCTTCTGACTGATGCTCCGTTCCCCCTGTCTGAGAACAAACCCTAAATATTCAACTTGCGTTTGACACCACTGCATTTTGTTAAGGGTAACCTTGTGCCCACATTCCTGTAACCAACGAGGAAGTGATTTACCATCCTCCCGGCAGGCCTCCTCTGATGGACTGCATACGAGGAGATCATCCACGTATTGCAGCAGGACAGAACCATGGCTGGGGTGCCAGAATTTCAGAGTGGCCTGCAGTAAAATACTGTAGACCACCGGGGCATCAATGTACCCCTGAGATAACCTTTTCCATGTAAATTGGGTGCCTTCAAATGTGAATGCGAACAGCAATGCCGTTTCCGGATGTACAGGGATGCTAAAAAAAATAAAAAAATGCATTCTTCAGGTCAATTACAAAAAAAAATGTGTATGTGTCGCTGATATTGATGACAGAAGTGACGTGACATCTGGGACAATTGGCGCAATTAGAATCACTAGGGAATTAACTGCGCGCAAGTCTTGAACGAACCTGACAGTCCCGTCAGCTTTTTTCACGGGGTTAATTGGGGTACTGAAGGGGAAGACTACAGGTTCCAGGATACCATCCTGTAGAAACTGGTCAATCATAGGACGTAGTCCGTCCTCTTTCTCTTTTTGACATTGTTTAAAAATTCTATTAATATCTTGTAGCGCTCACTCCCGGAGGAGCCGCTGAAAATGAACCACGGGTCAGTCTCCCCGCACTAGGGAATAAATATACTCCAACACGCTGGACAGTTTTACAATTTAAAAGGTTTACTAAAAGGTTTGCAGCTCTTGAGACACGGTATATGCAGGAAGCTTTACAGTACTTTCGTAACACGATAAACGCGTAGCGGTAAAAGAAACGAAAACCCGAGGGCTTCGTGTTTTCGGAAAAAAAACCCCGACCGAGCAGAAAATTAAAAGATACGAAATTCGAGGAAAAACCGCGTAGCGGGACACAATAAAATACACAGTTCTCGTATCACGATAAACGCGCAGCGGGAACAAAAAAAGGAAGGTTGTTCAGAATGTAACTTTAACTTTGCCCCCTTGTATGGATTTGGAAAAAGGAAACTGAGTCCTGCACAGGTTAAGTCCCAGAACGTGAAGTGGTATGTATTTGTGTATGTAGGGTACCCGGGTACTTTTCAACTGGCCAGTGAGTTTACTTTAACGATGTCTTCGACTAGTCAGTTGGGGCCCTGTGGGTTTTAGAAGGAAAACAGCAGCGTACGCTCTTATTTACACACGGCCTTGGGGGCCTCTCACCCATCCAGCGCAAGCTTGAGGTTCCGCTGACCCAGGACGTCTCTCCGCTCGATATTGACTGGGGACGCCGACCACCGGATCTGTTGTCTGGCCTTCTGTCTGTCAGCCGCGACTCAGCCAGCTTACCGCCTGCTCCCCGCTTCAATCGACCGCGGTACTCCTTACTCGAGGGGTCTTCTCTCCTTAGCACTGCACTCGGATAATAGCTGGTGATGTCTATCTCCCGCAAGGCTGGGTGACCCAATTCTAAGGCCCGATCCACTCTGTCTGCGCTCCGGCCTATCTTTTGGTCTCTCCTTCTCTGCGTGTGCATCCGCTCTCTCCCTCCCTGGCGCGCTCTCCCTGTTCTCCACGAGGTGCAGGATGTACAGCGTCTCCACAAACCCACCCACTTCCTGTTTCTTCGCAAAGCATGCCGGGACATGTAGTTCGAGTGTCCAGGATCTTTAATCGTGATTGTCCCCATCTTGTGGCCAAAAATGGGTACTGCCACAGTAAACTTTAACACATCGCTACACTCTCCCCCTCCTAGAACTCTTGGGTCTCTCCAAGGAGGTACAACAGTTACATTATCCTTTTACAATATGCACACAGTTTATACAGCATATACAGGTTCAGCAGCATACATGCAGTGGGTTAGAAACACTTTCTCAAGCTGACTCATGTTCTGGGCTACCTCAGCTAACATAGCAGACACTTCGGGCAATCTCTGCACAGTGGTGATGGCCTCTTCAGTGCTATGTCCGGGTGAGTCATAGGTAAGTCGCTGGGGCAGTCGAATAGAGCGTTTTTGTTCAGGCTCCTTCCGTTCCTCTTCAGGTGGAAGTACTATAGGTATAGGCTCAGTCCTTATGTCTGCCACTGGAGCAGACACTTCCTCCGAGTACGATCCCTCCAGGGAAGGCATAGAACTATAGTCGTAAGGCTCGTCTTCAGGAGCTACAGGGTTTCCAACAGTATCCGGGACCCTTAACGGAAGTTCAAGGGTTTCAGGGAGTTCCATATTCTCAGGGAATTCCCACTGAAATTCAGGAGCCTCAGCCCTCAAGTTACTTTCCCACTGACAAGGAATTTGGACAACCCCTTCAGGTTCTGGCGAGCGGATCCAATCTAAACAGAAACTCTCTTCGTCACTGTCTCTTTCGCTCTCTCAACAACCCGAGTCTGTTGAGACCGAGTAACAGGAGGGACACGTGGAGCATGCGGATTCGCCGGAGGAAGTTCGTTTTCCACTGTATTCTCACAGCCTCTCTCAAAGGTAACAAGTGATTTCGATGCCAATTCTTGAGGGGACCAGCCTTTCCATCAGGGCGAATCTG
>RXON01001916.1:0-25492 GCA_009667805.1 Leptobrachium leishanense | reverse complement strand
GCACTTACAAAACGGATGGCTGCTGTACGACGCTACAGGAAATGAAGGGTGGAAAGGAAAATTACTTTCCCCATCCTGCCATCATATAGCTTAAGGTCTGTCAGAATCTGTAAACTTTTTCTTTATAGTTACGTGGATGTTCTAAAATGCTCTTTTATGTAACAGAGAGAGAGGCGTCCTATTTTAACCATAATTTCCCGCTCACGCACGTCCTTAAACAGTTAGAAAAAATAAAAAATCACAATGGAAATTTTCTCCCCCGTTTTGAAACAAGAGATTATTTTCTGAGAAAGCGTTTATTTGAAAAATGGAGCCACATCCCCTCGTCTCATTGGTAGGTTTATGTGATTTATTAACTTCTCTAGGACTTGGAAACATATGCGACTGGACTTTGATTATTTTTTTTTCTTAAAATAAATTAAAAAAAACAAAAAAGCCCTCCGCCCATTCGTTTCTGCACATTTTCCTATCGCCTGCGATGAGTTCATCCTTGCTAAATCAGCATTAAGCATGCGGAGCAAAGGGCACCTTCTGACCTGGATGTATGACTGAGGGCCTTCTGCATGTTTATCTGAATTGTGTGTTGACTTGGCAGATCTCCAACGCTATGTCCTCTCAGATCCTGGAATTTAAAAAGTATTGTCAAACTTCCAAACGGAGCGCTCTGCGGCCCTCACAATCTGAGACAAAGTGAATTAACACATTCAGTCCTGCATTAATCACCTCCCTTAAAGAAACTCCACTGGGCTATAACTGAAATGGAAATATAATTCACTTCGCAAACCACCCCAAAAGAAATATATATATACAGGGTTATTCAAAGAGATCCGAATTGGGGCCGAAAGGTAACCGAACAGTGAAATTCAGCGTACGGTTACCTTTCCTGGCCATTCGGCTATTCAGAGAGCAGGCAGTTCGCCAAATGTTGGCGAATTGCCTGCACATACGGTGCCTGTTCGGTGCCTGTTCAAGAGCAGTGAAATCCCCATAGAGAAGCACTGCTTCATCTATTCAGAGAACACCAAACAGCTGAGAAAAGTTGCCGAAATGCCCTGCTGTTCGGTGGTTTCATTTGACAAGTTTATTCAGGAGAATCCCATAGGCTTCAATGTTAAAAATATTCCCGTTTTAATTCAATATCTAATAAACCGTTGTTTATTATATTCTGCAGTAAAAAGTCTCTTTATTATTAGATTTTTTAGGATCTTTTAGGCTTTTTTCGGGATTTTTTTCCAAAAATTTTTTTAAATCGTCTTTTTATTTTTTCTGTAACATAGAAACATAGAAACATAGAAAATGTCGGCAGATGAGAACCTTTCCTGCCCATCTAGTCTGCCCAATTACATGGATATTTTACCTGGATTTATCTTTTGTTTAGGATAGCCTTATGCCTATCCCATGCCTGCTTAAATTCAATTACTGTTTTGGCCTCTACCACTTCAACTGGAAGACTGTTCCATGTATCCACCACCCTCTCAGTAAAATAATGCTTCCTGATGTTACTTTTAAACCTTTGCCCCTCTAATCTAAGACTATGTCCTCTTGTTTTGCTACTTTGTTTCCTTTTAAATATACTCCCTTGCTCTACCTTGTGGATTCCCTTTACGTATTTAAATGTTTCTATCATATCTCCTCTGTCTCGTCTTTTTTCCAAGCTGTACATGTTAAGATCATTAAGCCTTTCCTGGTAACTTTTCTCCTTCAAGCCGTACACCATTTTAGTAGCCCTTCTCTGAACTCTCTCTAAGGTGTCTATATCCTTCTGGAGATACGGTCTCCAGTACTGCACACAGTACTCCAAGTGAGGTCTCACCAGTGCTCTGTACAGTGGCATGAGCACTTCCCTTTTCCTACTGCTAATACCTCTCCCTACACAACCAAGCATTCTGCCCTTTTTATTATCATTCCCTGGACCTCATATGTAAATTTCAGACATTTTCGCTCAGTAGCTTCTTTCCAAACAGCGTTTCACTTTTCAAACATTCAAGCAAACTGTTTGTTTGTTTTTTGTCCACTCCATTCGTCTGCGGTGTCGGGTTTTTCCGGAAGCTGCTCTGCGCTGTGATCGGCGGCTGCTCAGGATTCTCTGGCGTGTTCGGCGGGGTTAATCCAGATGTTTTTGCGGGTTTCGGTGTGCATTCGCCTGGGTTTTGCGGTGAGTGTTCGTCGGGTTTGCGACAGCCCTGTGGTGCTTGCTGAATACATCACAGGGTCGCCGAAATGGGATGGCTAAATTGCACCGAATTGAAGAGAACAAAAAGTGACCGAACGTGCGGTGACTTTTCGATTCTCTTTGAATAACCCTGATAATTTTCCTGAGATGTTTCTGATGAATCTTGATTCAGGACATTTTATGTCCTGAAGAAAGTTGTGTTGATATGGGAATGTAAAATGCTGACTACCTTGTGCAATAAACGCACGATTCAAGTTTCTAAAAAGAAACACAGCTGCCACTGGTATACGCAGCACAGGCAGAACAATATAATTTATCATGCTGTCTGCAGGTGCATTTTCACTCGCCCTCACTTTATTTCCACTCGCCAAATGGTAGCAGGCGAGTGGAAATTTTGAGCCCTGTTATATGTATTGTGACAGTGTGATTAGGGGCAGGGTGATAGACCACCGTTTTGTCAGCAGGCCCGTGGAGAATGCCATTTTCCCCTGTAGGGTTACAGTTACAAGCATTTATAAAGCGCCAACAGATTCCTTAGCACTGTACAATGGGAACAACTAATATACAGTCACATTACACAAACCGAACAGTAGGAGGGAAGGACCCTGCCCGAGAGCTTACAATCTATTATTATAATTCTCAGCTGACTGCAGATTAAGAGCGCCTTGACTTTATAGGTGTTGTGGTTCCCTCTTGGAGAGCAGACATTTGACTGGGAGCAGCAGAGGAGGAGACAAGCCCCAAACTCCCTAAGGGAAGTATAAACTCTTTATTTTGTTGATTTTACTGGTAAGCGGCTTAGCTGCCCTTTTAAGGCCCTGTGTGTAGCACATGCAGTAATGGATGGAAAGTGCAGCATATAAGTGCTCTACATGACCGCACATACCACCTAGTCTATAGGTTAGTGCTTTAGTTAGCGCATCACTTCCCTGCCGAGAAAGCAGTCTGTTGGACTCTGTACCCAAGGGAGCCCTGGTTACGTTTGTTTGCCTGTCATTGGGGCGGGTGGCCCGGGCGGTTTGCGTGGGACCTGTCTGCTGAGTGTTTCTTTGCTATTTGTATATGTATATGCCAATTTTCTGCTTGACAATGGGGACGGACAATAAGACAAGTGGACATGAGTAAAAGGTCAATCCTGACTGCTCCCACGCAGAACATATATTGAGGAGGTTGACATTTTAGACTTGCGTGGGTGAATGACTGAGTCTGTAACCAAAGGTTTAAATATTACCTCTAGACATGACTCACAACTATTAAAAAATAATATATATATTTATTTATTCACGTATATACATGGGGAGAGAGATACACACTCCCACATATATATGCATACTGTATATAGAGATATACCAATGCGTTTATTTCTATTGATATTAATAGTGTGTGTATATACATACAGTATATGATATACTGTATATATACTGTCTATATATATACGTATATTTAGTATATATATATATATATATATACTGTATATTTTTATATATAATGTGTGTGTCTATACATAAATATATGCTGTAAACCAAGACATACTGACCACTTTTATACCTTCTTTTCCACATTTTTTTCTATATAGTGTTCGTGACCTCACAAAATAGCAGTTGGTTCACCACTCTGTATAGGAATTTCATGGATGTCAAAGTGCCTGCCAGTATTTTCTATGTTAATTTGATTATTATCAGCCGTTAAAGTGTTCCTGTCATATAACTTCGCACATTATTCTTTAACTCATAATACACATATAAGTAAATCAGTCTTCACCTCATCGACAGGCTCGTCCTAGCATTATGGGAGCAGCCATCTTTAATTTGTCTTTGATTAAGACCCTACACTAACCCAGCTGTAGACCTTGCACAGCTTTCATGGGGGGGAACCACTTCATAGTATGATTTTGAGATCCCTCGCTCTTGTGCAGGTAAAAACATTTTAGATGTCCATTACCTGCACAATCTTTGGTCAGTTAATACAAAATAATACTTCAAAATGGCCGCTTCAGCTCAACATGTGAATATGGTGGATGCTCTTATGTGCGTCTCCTATGGGTTACAAATTAGATTTTATTCACTAGACTTCAAATTGTAGAGATATTGAAAAAAATAAATGACATTCTCCACAGAACTCAGCATTTTCCAACATGTATATTTTGGTCTGTGTGATTTAGTTTGTAAGGTCAAGTCAATTCATTGTTTAATATTGGGAAATAAGTAATACTTTATATAAAATGCGTATTTATATTTTCTTAATAAGCAGCTATATTAATAAGAAATATTAATTGTTTGATTAGATTTTGTATTACTTGTCACATCTACATAGCAGACATGAATTGTGGGTCGCTTGTTGTTGCCGGGTAACTTCTATAATACCTTTACCATTATGACAGGTAGCAAAGCAGCCCATTTTGCATTTTGCAGATACCTCACATAGATTTAAAAGAGAAAAAGAAAATAATCTGGAAAAAAATGAATGGATATTCCTATGGAAAAAATAAAATATATATATATATATATAAGTAAGAAAAGGTTTAAGCTTCAGCGACCATGTAATTGAAAGTGTGACTGTTGTGAATACAGAGGCAAGTGGTTTAAATGTTAATGTGGGAGAAGTGAAGGTTGGTTTTTACGATTTCAATGCATGTGTTAGTCATGCACATGTAGGCGTTAGTGAAAGTCTTATCGCCTCTTCTGCAGCTCGAAGCTGACAATATACAGGAGCCGTCGAATCGGGCATGGTAGCCTTTTTTTTGCATTAAAAAAGGTCATTTAAAGAGCCTTTCCATGGTTGGGATGTACATTGTTTAGAAATTAAGCAGCGCACGCCTCTGTGTAATTCTGTCACCTGCTAATGTCAACTCAGGCCATTTTGGCCCACATAGTCTGGGGTTCACCATCGACCAGGCTGTCGGAGACCACCACGGAAAATACAGGTCACGCATCACTTGATAGTAGGCTTAGAACAGATGCTCGGAGACGTGGCCTTTTTTTCTCTGTGACAGAAATAGTTGCCTTCCTCTCTCACAACCACTTCCTCTATAACTACTTTTAGTCATAGGGTACTTTTTTTTTTAAATGTTATTAACATCCAAAAGTTGAATTAATATTCTCGATAATTAAAAAAAGGTTTTACAGTCTTGGATGTAGGGTTTTTACTTTGAAGTATCCATAGGGGAACCTGGACGTTGGACCTGGACACAATGATCCCATGCGCTTGTACCTCTTATATTATTTATAAAGCACAAACTATCAGGGTTATTCAAAGAGAATGGAAAAGTCACCGCACGTTCGGTGACTTTTCGTTCTCTTCAATTCGGCTTGATTCGGCGATCCCATTTCGGCGACCCTGCGGTGTATTCAGCAAGCTCCACAGGGCCGTCATAGTGCAGGGAAAAGCCGCCGAAAACCTGCCGAACACTCACCACAAAACCCGGGCGAATGCACACCGAAACCCTCAAAAACATCTGGATTAACCCCGCCGAACACGCCGGAGAAACCTGAGCAGGAGCCGATCAGAGCGCAGAGCAGCCGCCGGAAAAACCCAACACCGCAGATGAATGGAGTAAAAAAAAAAAAAAAAAACAGCACGCTTGAATGTTTGAAAAGTGAAACACTGTTTGCAAAGAAACTACAGAACGAAAATGTCTGAAATTTAAATATACTTGTATAAGATCCAATGAATGATAATAAAAGGGCTGTTACAGAAAAAAGTTTGCAAAAAATCCCAAAAAGATCATATCAAAAAATAAAATCTAAAAATAAAGAGACTTTTTACTGCAGATTATTATAATCAACAGTTTATTAGATATTGAATTAAAACGGAAATATTTTTAACATTGAAGCCTATGGGATTCGCCTGCATAAACCTGTCGAATAGCAGGGCATTTCGGCAACTTTTCCCTGCTATTTTGTGTTCTCTGAATAGACAAAGCATTGCTTCTCTGTGGGGATTTCACTGCCCTCGAACAGGCAACGAACAGGCACCGTATGTGCAGGCAATTCCAACATTTGGCGAACAGCCTGCTCTCTGAATAGTCGAATGGCCAGGAAAGGTAACCGTACGCTGAATTTCAGCATTCGGTTACCTTTCGCCAGCAATTCGGATCTCTTTGGATAACCCTGTCTATCTGCGATTTAGCTTTTAGGTCAATATGATAGCATAGCTCTATCCCAAGTGTTTTAGGTTCCTTCCATTATAATAATAACAGCAATTAAACAGCCCCAATTTCCTCTACTGTTGCTCTGGATGATCCACTGCAGAATATTGTCCATTAATCTGCATTATTTACTGATGTCATATAAAGTGGCATAAACTAGTTATGGTAATTGGGAAATGTAACACTATAATAATATTTTCATAATGTGTATTTAGAAATTTGTGTGTTAGCTGTGAGTGCGGGGGCTATAGATGCGTTGACAATCTTTGGTTCGCTAAATGTAGAAAATACTTCAAAATGGCCGCTTCAGATCACCATGGTAAATATGGTGGATGCTCTTATATGCATCTCATAGATGGAGATGGGCTGTAAATTTGATTTTCAAGTTTCCACTTAATGCCTTCATCTCCTTTCTTACTTTATAAACATATACAGTATGTGTACAGACACTATAACTGTCCATCTCTTAACCCTTTCGCTGCGGAGGACGCGCTCAGTGCGTCCACCCACCCACAGATACTGTTCCATGCGGAGGACGTGCTGAGCGCGTCCTCCCTTTGCGGCCAGCGATCGGCCGGAGTCCGGCCGATTGCTGTGCCCCCCGGTGCGGGCTGACGTCCTCGATGTCAGCCCAGCATCTGGGACCGCCACCGGCACCATTAGATGTCATTGCGGCGGCGCGATGACATCTAAGGCTAGGGACAGATGAGCGCATTTTCTGCGGCCACCGTCAAAATGTACGTCGATGCGTGCGCACGCATTTTTTCACGGAATACGCTTAAGTGGTCAGACGATGCGCAATTCTGGACGTATTTCATGACGATGGGGTGAAAAGAAGTCTAGGGAAATCCGGCTGTTTGAACGTTATGTTGGCCGCACACTAGCAGCGTCTGACATCTCCTAATCACGCACACACGCTGCTATGCGGCCGCAGCGCACTCTGTACGTCAGTACCAGCGGTTTAACGTTCTCTAAAAAATGCGTTCATTTTCCACTTGCGTTGCGCGGCCGGACTTTTGTGCGACCGTACTTCGTATATTGGCTGTCATTGCCCGTCATCTGCTGCTAGTGCGGCCGTGATTATGTGCGCCAGAACGCGCGTTCGCACTGCCTCAGTCTGACCCTAGCCTAATTCAGGCGCCCACCCGGCGTGTGCGGAGGAGGCGCCTGAAAGGGAGGGGGGAGGTCCTTCGGACCTCTCTCCCTCCCGATCGCCGGGGTGCAGAGCATGGCCTTTCCAACGATACCAAACATGACCATGAAAAAAGTTTTTTTAAAAATTAAAAATATTTTAAAATATTCTAAAAAAAAATAAACAAGTTTTTTTGTTTTTGTTTTGTTAATGCAGCAATACTGTTCCCATTTCAATTATAATGTGAACAATGATGCTGCACTAACGATTTTTGTATGCGGTGCGTTTGTTAAAAATAGCGACATTTTCCACAAAAAAAATGTAACGAGACCCATTTCTAATTTTTTTAACAAGCGCACCACATAGAAAATATAACCGCAAACAATCGCATGTTAAAATGTGAAAATAAAAACACTTTACACATTGTAAATTATTGAAAATTCTAATTTTATTGCATTTTTTGTTATAATATACAGACAGGACATGACGTATACATATAATAATGACATATTATGAATCTGCCAAGTCTGACGGAAAGAATGATATATAATATGTCTGGGTCATATACTAAAATAAGGCTTCAATACGCGGTTAAACATGATGAGCGAAAGCGGTAAAAATGACCTCAGCACAGAGGTGTGAAAAGCCTCAGCAGCGAAAGGGTTAAAATGAGAGGGTGCTTTGTGTCAAGGGGCTCAGGGAGTTTTTAGGCCACATATCTTCACCAACATAACCGTCCCTGACAAAGGTTTTGAAGGCATTGATATTTCTCTAATTTTGGGGGTTTGAGGGTTTGGAGAGGTTAACGTAGTAAATTTCAGGTGAATTGTCAGGTACATTTACTAAGCAAGATGGCACACACAACAGATCTCTTGACCTTGATAGCATCAACAATATTAGGTTGGCTCTGTTGTGTAGGCTGTTATGAGTTTTCTATTTCTCCATTATCCTCACTTTGGACTCCAAAGAAAAGTCTACAGCCACTAACCTACTGCTCATTGTATCCGCAGGGAAGAGAGCCCTGGGTTGATATCACATAACATTTACGCAATCCTTCCCATGATGTCACCTAGGGATTTCATAGTGCGATCAGGAGGAATTTCTAAATATAGTATGTGACTCTATGAAACAGTTTAGCTTGACAGGGCTAGGTTCATTGCTTTGACACCCAAAATCACAATTAGAATGAGTTAATGGACTAATGGTGTCGGTTGGACCTTTCTGACAAATGGTGTACATGAGGGATTACATTGTGCAGGAGGAACTGCTGGCATAACACAACAGGAAAACAGGAAAGGAGGACTGCGGAAAGCCAATATCTGATCTGAAATGCCATCATTAGCCCATTTATCTCAATCATCATCTTGGATAGATTTTCTAAATTCTCTTAACACTGGATTGTAGACCTGTGACCAAGTGTCCTTTTGAAGGTCCTACACATTTCAGGTATTCAAACATTGCTCATTGTGACATGAATACAACCATTATCTTTCCTGTGTATTTTCTACATACTTAAGATTTTCGACTTTTGTTTGTTTCTCTTATTATTTGCGTGTGTTATGAATTTCCTAAAGGTTACTTGCGGTTTCTGTTGTTATCGGTAGTTTATTTTCGTTAAAATTTATACATTGCTTCTCAAATGCGTAACCTTACATTTTGTTTGTATTATATGTACCAAAAATGTTACCATTGTTCAATTCTTCACTCATTTGACTAAAACTTACAGGAGCATTCACTGCATAGCAAATCTTTGGTACCGTTTACTGAAAGACTCGTCTTTTCATCAAATAAGATACAAAAAAAGGCGCAGGCCACATGATTGATCTCTGTGGAGCACTGCCGGGAAATACTCTTTGCTTTCTAATCTTACCATTTACCACGGCGCTGTGTCATCTATATTCCAGACAGTGTTTCTTTTACTCATTCCTCCGGTCATAACCGGCCATAAAGTCCACTTCCAGTCAATAAATAGTTTGTGTGTGTTGCCATACGATCTACCAAACACTAGATAAGCTGCACCAAAGGTCCCACCCTGATCTATAATGTCCATAACCAAGCCCAGGACAAATAAAATGATATATTGATCTGATGCGATTTTCCAGTGCTAGATCTCTGTTGTCTTGGATTGGTAAAAAAATAAATAAATGATAAGAAATAGATAAATAAATAGAAAAAACAACCCTCTAAAATGACGTTATGTAAAGGAGACACATAGAAATGTTAAGTGAGCTCCTTAGATGTGGTATAAACTATCAGTAAAAATATAAACGCATATTGAGAAACCTGAAAAGAAGTGATATCGAATGGCGTGACCCAGAATGAGTGACAATTAAGCGTCACATCAAAAGATCTTCCAACCTTGTAGGTCAAATGACTGACACGCTTCATAACATCGAATAAAATATCATGTATTTGTGTTACCGGGGCCTCCAGAGCATTCGCTTTAAACGAAAAACCTCTATAGTGTTTGTATGGAGTTAATTTAGAAGGGAAATTAGTCACACTACAGATTTATTTACCATTTTTATCGCCATGGCCCATGGGCAAGTCCTCCTCTGTGTCTGTTGTTCATTGTGGAATACGGTGAGAACGGGCATTTTATTCCACGAACAAGTCTCCGTATTCCACCTCTTTTAAACCATTTAACAGAATTCTATCGCCACAATAGACAATCATAAAGAAGGTAACCGTTCAAAAGCTATAAAACAACTGCATGGTAAAAACGATGGCGCTTGGGTTATGGCCATATTTTGCGTTGTGAGTGACAATGCAGGAACCTGACACATTCATGGATAAAAAAATAAAGCATTGGGAATTCTAAAGTTACCGTATTTTTCGCTCCATAAGACGCACCTGACCATAAGATGCACCTAGTTTTTAGAGGAGGAAAACAGGAAAATAAATATTCTGAAATCAAATAGTGTAATAATGGATATTGCCCCAGCTCCTCTCATGGATATACTGCCCCAGCTCATGGATGCTGCCCCCAGCTCATGGATATTGCCCCAGCTCATGGATACTGCACCCAGCTCATGGATACTGTCCCCCAGCTCATGGATACTGCCCCCAGCTCATGGATACTGTCCCCCAGCTCATGGATACTGCCCCCAGCTCATGGATACTGCCCCCAGCTCATGGATACTGTCCTCCAGCTCATGGATACTGTCCCCCAGCTCATGGATACTGCCCCCAGCTCATGGATGCTGTCCTCCAGCTCATGGATACTGTCCCCCAGCTCATAGATACTGCCCCCAGCTCATGGATACTGTCCCCCAGCTCATGGATATGCCCCCCAGCTCATGGATATGCCCCAGCTCATGGAAATGCCCCCCAGTTTATGGATATGCCCCCCAGGTTATGGATATGCCCCCCAGTTTATGGATATGCCCCAGCTCATGGATATGCCCCAGCACATGGATTTGCCCCAGCACATGGATTTCCCCCCCAACTTATGGATATGCCCCCAATTTATGGATAATGCCCCAGCACATGGATAATGCCCCAGCTCATGGATATTGCCCCAGCACATGGATATGCCCCAGCTCACACATGGATATGCCCCAGCTCACTCATTGATATGCCCCAGCTCACTCATGGATATGCCCCAGCTCACACATGGATATGCCCCCCAGTTTATGGATATGCCCCCCAGTTTATGGATATCCCCCAGCTCATGGATATGCCCCAGCACATGGATTTGCCCCCCAATTTATGGATATGCCCCCCAACTTATGGATATGCCCCCCAACTTATGGATATGCCCCAGCACATGGATAATGCCCCAGAACATGGATATTGCCCCAGCACATGGATATGCCCCAGCACATGGATATGCCCCAGCTCACACATGGATTTGCCCCAGCTCACACATGGATATGCCCCAGCTCACACATGGATTTGCCCCAGCTCACACATGGATATGGCCCAGCTCACTCAAGGATTTGCCCCAGCAGCTCATGGATATGCCCCAGCTCGCTCATGGATATGCCCCAGCTCACTCATGGATATGCCCCAGCTCACTCATGGATATGCCCCAGCTCACCTGCCGCTGCCGCATTAGGCTCCCTCTGAGCGTGCGTCCGGCGGCAGGAAGCTTGGGCACTCGCCTGGGGGAGCCACGTGGCTCCCCCAGGCGAGTGCCCAAGCTCCTTGCCGCCGGACGTACGCTCAGAGGGAGCCGAACGCGGCGGCGGCAGGTGAGCTGAGGCATATCACGGGGCATTCGCTCCATGAGACGCACCCACTTTTCCCCCCACTTTTTGGGGGGAGAAAAGTGCGTCTTATGGAGCGAAAAATACGGTAATTAAAAAAATTATTTTGATAATTGCTGGAGCTTTTGAATATTTTTTTATCAATTAATTACCCGTAGATACTCGAGTATATAGAGCGACCCGAATATAACGCGATGGGTAGAGATTGATTAAGGAAATGAGAGAATGCTCAAGACTCGAATATAACGCGAGGAACAAAATTATAAAAGTATACTGTACCGGTAAACAATTAAAATCCTTTTAGGTTCTCTTAACACAGTCAGGCTACTAATCAGGCCAGGGTGTTCTGCTCTAGAATGATTGCAGTTGTTACTAAGTATGAAGCTGCCGGCCACCCGTCTTCTTTACTAGCGACTAGATGGCCGGTAGAGGTGAGTGAGGTGAAAGCTTGGCTTAAACCGAGCGTGCCCTCCGGCCTTGATGGATCCCACCTCTCCTGAATCCGGGAGTTCCCGAAGTGTTTGCAAGCATCAGGGAGCCTGCATTCACTTCAGCGAGACTACCGGAACCTCCGGGAAACTTGGGATCCAGAGCAAGGCAAGTTTTTTTTTTTACACGCGATGCAGATATCTCGAATATAACGAGACCCCTCCAATTTTAAGGTACATTTTTGCCACCAAAATCTAGCGGTGTACTCGAGTATCTACAGGTACGTACGTAACATAAGTGTTTTATTTTTAGGACTACAGTCCCAAAGAAAGTAAAATGTGCCAGACATACGCGGCACCTCTAAGCATAAGAGATAATTCAAAAAGAGCCAAAGTGGCCACCGAATTGCACTGAACAGTGATTTTCACCATACGGCGCAATTTCGCGGCAATTCGGCTATTCAGAAATCTAGCGATTTTCCAAATATTGGCGAATTGCCAGAGAAATACAGTGCAATTTGACGGCAGTGAAACGCCCAGTAGAGAAGTAATAGTTAATCTATTCAGAGAACCCCGGACAGCAGCGAAAAGTTGGCGAAATGCCCAGATTTTCATTGCTTTCGTTTAAACTGGTGAATCTCATGCTTATGGTTTATGGTCTCATGGTTTCGATGTAAAATAAATTCCCCGTTTTTATTCATCCATTTATTAATTTCATTTGCGGCAAAAAGGCTCTTTATTAATATTTTTTCGATTTCTTTTTCGTAATTTTTCTGGATTTCTTTTGGCGAAATTTTTGTTTCCGATTTTTTTATACATGGCTTTTTTTTTTATTCTGTAACAGATCTTTTTTTTCATAGGACCTTATATATTATTTCCATGTATTTTCATGCATTATTTTTGTTTAAAGCGCCTTTAAAGCGCCCTGTTCGGCAGCTGGTCGGCTTTTTTTCGGTGGCGTTCGGAAGTTGATTGGCTTTTTCTGGTAGCGTTCGGCCGGTATGTTTGCTGGGTTTGCGGCCGTGTTCGGCGGCTTATCGGATGCTTTCGGCAGCTTATCAGATGTGTTCGTCAGTTTTCTGCCAGTATTCGGCGGTTTATCAGATGCGTTGAGCAGGTTATCGGTGGCGTTCGACGGATCCATTCACCGTGCACCTGAGTTCACCGCAGGGTTGGCGAATTGAGTTCGCTGAAGTGCGTCGAATGAAAGATAAATAAGATATTTCTTGATTATTATTATTATTATTTTGGACAACATAAGAGCTTCAGGGAAGATTGTAAAACTGTCAAACTGGATAATGCTCACCAGCCATGCTTTTTTTTCTTTTTGGGCAGTGGGGAGGAAGAAGTAGCTGTTCCTCTTATCAAATTGTACATTTTGGTTCTACATCCTATCATGTGAGACTAATTATCTCCCCAATGTAGTGAATGATAAAGATACAAAAAGCTGAGAGCAGCGATTTCCCTCTGACTTTTGCAAGAGGACGAGACGGACTGTGATTATACGGCTGATAGCAGGAGGTTATAACAGTTTGTCTAGACTCAACCAGCAATAGGGACTGCCTCGTGGTGTATCCACAAAAACTGTTATAACTGTTGATCAATATTTGCTCTGCCGAATGATAATACGACATTTATATGCTTTTTTCATTTTTTTCATTTTGTTTTACAGATTTTTTTATTTGCTACATAATTTGTATTAGTATACACATTCTTATAATAGGAGGTGCCTCAAATATCCCACCACCTGTAATGAGAAATCATTGGGGGAAATAATAACAAAAAAAGAGATAAATGAGGTCTTAGTATTCCCGGTTGGCCCTTTAAATATAAGGTCGCCACTCATTAATGGTAAAAGCTCTGGTCCTATTTCAGCTGGGCAGCAAACCTTTTTTTTTTGAGAAAGGATTTTACCAGGAAGGATACATTGAGATTTCTCTCGTTTTCAAGTATGTCCTGGGTGGCGAGTATGTACCGTTAGGTGTCTTGCCCAAGGACACTTACTGGAGAGGTGTTCTTGCCAGGATTCAAACCTGTGTCTCCACAGTCTCCTTGGTTATAGAGCAGTGATGTTACCTCTACTCCACCCAGCCAGTTACCTTCTCTTGTCACTTGGCTGTGGCGATTGTCAACTGTACATTAATGAGTCCTATAATGCCTTTTATGTTATAGACATTGTGAAATGCCCTTGTGGCTTATTATTTGTGAGCGAGACCAGCCAAAAATGTGAGAGAGACCATCTAAAACTAGGGATGTTTCGGAATTTTCACGAAATTTCCCGATTCGTGTTTTCGGATGCGGCCGATTTTCCGAAAATTTTTAGATCCGAAAATGGCAGATCTGAAAAGTTTTCCGAGCCGAAACGAAATATTTTCGGAATTTTCGAATGGACTTGAAATGTGTCAAATCGAAATTTATTGCTTTGAAACGAGTGGAAACAGACGTTCCGAAAAAACGAAAATTTCCGAAATCACGAAAAGTCGATACAAAAAACGAGCAAAGTGACACAAAAATACGAAAAATGGTCGATATTCCGAAAACATGTACAATTCCGAAAAACGAAAATTTCCGAAATCACGAAAAGTCGATACAAAAAGCGAGCTAAGTGAAACTAAAATACGAAAAATGGTCGATATTCCGAAAAAAAAATGTACACGAAAAACGAGTCGAGCCGAACCGAATCGAAACAGAAATCAGTCGAAACGAGCCGAATCGAAAAGTTTGAAAATCCGAAAAATCAAATCGAACCGAAAAAAAAATCGGTGCACAAGCCTATCTAAAACATAAAATCGACAACCATATGGCACAACTCGAAATGGCAGAATACTACACTGCTGCATTAATTTGGAGTGTCCTCTTTTGTTGTTGCATTCTATGGTTCTTAATAGTCACCATTGACATTTCTAGAGTGCATTCACTAAAATATATGTACAATGATTCTTAGAGTTGTCTGGTCCAAACTCATGGGGATTTTGTCTAAATCAAGGCTGGCCAAATGGTAAATCATCACATGGTTTAGATCTAAATCTCTTTCCAAAATTAAATGTCAATGTATCAAAGGAAGTTGTGGTCCCACAACAGCTGGTGGTCTACCTGTTGGCTAGACATGCACTAAGTGATGTCTGCGTTAGGTTTTGCTAGCTACTAGGGATGTGCGTTTCATTTCGTACCGATTCGTTTTTCTCACGAAACGGGCCGATTCGGTGCTTCGGATTCGTCCGACGTTCAGAACCGGACCGGCAATGAAATACACACCATCCAAAATATTTTACGATGCGAAACGAAAAAAAATTGTTATTTCGTATAGACATGAAATTTGTAAAATCGCAAGTCATTTTCGTTCTATTCGAGATTTCGGCCCCGTTTCAGTTAATTTCAGACAACGTATTTTCGTATCGTTTCGAATCCGTTTCGGTTCCGTTGCTGATTTCGTAACTTCGTATCGTCCGTCACTTTTTTCACTTGTTCCAGTGCTTTCTTTGTGCATCAATAATATATTTATTTTAAATATTTAATTAGCTTTTCCCTAAATCCCCAGTCTAACAGTACAAGATAATGATATTTTATATGATTAAATAAAGTTGTGCAATGCATATTTCATAAAAAATGATACGTCCGAAGGAACGAATCGGCAGGATAACTGTATCGACCGAAATATCGGCGCATACGAAATACCATATGTCTAAAGTCAAAACGAAAATCCGAGAACAAGGATGGACCCTTTGAAATGAAGAGAACAGGCGATCTGAAAGACCGAAATTCCCCGATTTCACAAAACAAAAAAATCGATACAAAACACCGAGCCGAAACGAAAATGGGCCAAAATGAGCCGAAACAAAACTTTTGAAAACCCAAAACGTGCCAAAACGAAACGAAAAAAAAAAAAAACCTGTGCACATCTCTACTAGCTACCAGTGCTATTATGTCATCTTTAAGCAGACATTTCATAGTAGGTAAGTCTTCTAAGTTTCAAAATCCTTGGAAAGATGTCTGCTGATCTATACCCTCCCTCCCCATCCACCCCCCCCCACCCAGGACCGGCCTCTAATTTCAGGCATCCTTTCCAGCTGTCTCCACTTCCCTCTAATTACTCTTACTAATCCCAGGCTTCTGGCCTCTCCCATGCAAGCTCTGCAGTGTTTTTTTGGCCAATAGCTCCCCCTCCCCTCTGCTGGAATTAGAGAAGTGCAAGGTCCACATACTGCTGCACAATGCGCTCCCCGTCTCTTCTCCTCTGCATTCATCCTAAAATGGAACTCCTGCCTCTGTACCACCAACCCCTCCATTATCCACATCTGTCCATCTGGTGTAAGACATTCCTATACAGGGAAGTCTCCCGCCCAACTCACTAATACACATCACTGCCTCAACCAGTCCATCGCTCTCAACTTGCAGTCCATCACTCTCACATTGCAGTCCTCTTCTCTTGCTTCCACCCCCAACCCTTCTAGATTGTGAGTTCCCACGGGAATAGGGCCCTCGTTTCCTCATATATCAGTTCATCAATTGTTGTTCAATGTATTGTAACCCTGTCTATATCATACCCATTGTTCAGCGCTGCGGAATATGATGGCGCTTTATAAATAAAGTATAATAATAATAATAATCCAACTTCCTGCAGAAACATTAGCCATAAGTATATTCTAAGGAAGGAAATAAAATCAAAATTAGGGCTTGCATATTTTGGCGATATCATGCGATCACCCTGGAGAAGAATAAAATTCTTGTAATGCTTAGTGGGAAAGAGAAAACCTGGCTGCAAAACAACATGCTGGTTGAACATCATCAAAGCTGATACATACCAGTGAGAACATTAACCAATTGAAAGAAACAGCACAGGACCAGAAACGTGGCGACTGTTGACTCATAAGAAAACTGACAGTCGGACACGACCAAACAGTTAGATGAAGAGTCTTATACACCCGGTCATCTTATACGCTGGAAAATACGGTACATGAAGAATATAAGGTGGCAGAGAAATCTCCCCATAACTATCTGATTGCAGCTCTCTCTTTGAAGCTTCTTTCCATTTTATCTCGTCGTTGGGGTGAAGAATATCTGAAATGGGATTATGGGGTTTCAATGTTCTATTTTTGTTTTTCATTATGAGGCACGGACCACGGATGTGGCCATTGGTTGTATATTGTTGAACAATGCAAAAAATACTTCTACATGAAATCCAATAGCTTGCTGGTTCAACGTGAGATCCGTGGCGTGCGAGAGAGTGCAGACAGCATCAAACATAAAAGATATAAAATGTTTCCCTCTGTACAAACCTGCAGCAGCTTCGCCAATTTTATCATATCTACAAATGTAATCCCTGAATATTCATCACTATCTTCTGCAAGAGGTAATGTTTAGCTAATTTGTGAAAAAAATGAACTAAAAAAAGAAAAACACACTCCCGTCCGCTCGCCCTAACAAAATGATGGCTGACGATAAAAATAATGTGCCCTATTACAATCTTCGCGCAAACGTCAGCGCGTGTGCAAAAACGCATTACTGCAAAGGGCAAAACCCTTTGCGCAGAACGTCGCATTACAATCTCAGCGCAACAAACGTGCGTATACGTCTACCTCAGGTGAACCTGCGCGAACGATGCGCGAGCTTACTGTACATCGCACGTCCTATACTTAACATTGTGAGCGCAAATGCGTTTGTGCGCTGCTACGCGGATGGTATTACAATCTAT
This sequence comes from Leptobrachium leishanense, assembly GCA_009667805.1. Taxonomy (NCBI): domain Eukaryota; kingdom Metazoa; phylum Chordata; class Amphibia; order Anura; family Megophryidae; genus Leptobrachium; species Leptobrachium leishanense. The sequence goes on along the minus strand of RXON01001916.1, from coordinate 7,709 downwards.
GCGCAGTTTGTAACGCACAGCCTTTGCGCGCATAATTTTAGCAGCTCCTAAAAGCTGGCGTTAACGGCAAATTCTATCAACCTGACCGAAACCAAATACACCAGCCCAAAAAACATACGCAGCAAAGTATAGTTACACATTCTACACATACCCAAACAATAAAATGGAGAAGTTGTGCGTGCATTTATTATTGATGCAGCATATATGCGCAGCTTGACTTTGACAGGCGCAAAAACTTAACGTGAGACAATTGTGGTTCTTAGTTCTGATTGGCTGAATCGCGTGAAAAAAACGGTCCGCACACTGATTTCTGAGCACAACGTTGCTGCTCGCGCATTTGTGCGCGTCCGTTTTACACGCGTTATTTTTTGACGGATGAAAAAATGCACGAGGATTGTAATTCCAGCGTTGATTTCCGCTCGTTAACGTTTAACGCTTGGCTCACAATTTCACGCGTTGCGTGTGCATTTTTGCGTGAAGAATGTAATTTGGCCCGATATGTTTTAACTGTTGATATTTAATTATGTCAAATTTTAACAGGAAATGTGCATCAATCAGGATTCCCACCACACCTACCTTACCGAATTCCACAGGCGGTGCTAAATGAGTTTTATATTCCCAAGGAACACATTGTTTTGCCAGAACTGTTTACATTAAAGCACTTTGTTTCATGCTTTGGAAGAAACTCGCAGTTTTAATGGTCCTTATGATAAGACATTTTTTTTAAGCATCCATAAGTCTGCAATAAATGCATAAATCAGGCTGTACACCTGAAGAGCACATGCGCACCTCATGCATCGAAAAAAGAATGAAAACGCCAGCTCAGATGTAAGCCCTGGTCATGGAGATAGCTAGAAAATCACTCAAAAGTGAAATTTCGGTGCTCTGTAGTTCGGCGCAGTTCGGTGCGCTTCGGCAATTCCATTTTGCCAATCCTACGGTGAATTCACTATTCACTGCATAGTCACTGAAGTGCGCCGAAGATGGAGTCGCGGAAAGACAGCTGATCTGGAGACAAAAAAAAACCCCTCTGCTATTCTTCTAATAAGTGTTAAAACCAATAAAAATGCATTAAAATGTATCTCCATAATAAAAAAAGTCCTTTAAAAAAAAATAAAAAGGTCTGTTACGGAATTTAAAAAATTGGGACTCAAGCATATCGACTAAAAATTACAAAAAAATACAAAAAGGTGTTCCAATAAATAAATAAAAAGGCTTTTTTCTGAACATGAAAAGAATAAACGGTTGAATAAAAAAAAATGAAAACGATAATGTTGTTTTACATTGAATCCTATGGGATTCGCCTGTTTAACCACTTGGCTGCAGAGGACGCACTGAGCGTGTCGCCTCAAAGGCGCTTAGCATGCGGACGATGCGCTGAGCGCGTCCTCACTTAGCAGCCAGCGATCGACCATTATTTCGGCCAATCGCTGTCGTCTCCTGGTGCAAACCACTGACTATCAGGTCATTTCGGTGCAGTTCGGCGTTCCCTCAATAGATTAACCATTACTTCTCTATGGGACAATTTCACTGCCTCCAACAGATCGCTGAAGATCGCCAATCTGCGGCGAACTGCACCGTATTTTGCTGTCGGTTCGCCAGTATTTGGGGAATTGACAGTATTGTGAATAGACCAACTGCCACGAAATTGCACTGTACGGAGAAATTCAACGTTCGGTGCAATTCGTTGGCAAGTTCGGTCCTTTCTGAATAACCCTTCAAATCTATTTTTTTCTTTTGCCAGAAAACATCTTTTATCCTAATATTCCCATATCTGTGTTTTTTTTCGGGATTTGAAGTAAGAAAGCAAATTGTACAACAAATGCTGATGCCGGCTTTTGAATACGGAGATGTAGTGTATGCAGCAGCCCTGCATATGCACCTTCAGAAACTTACTTCACTGTATCACTCATTCTGCCACATTGTGCTACAATGTAGCTACATGACCCACCATTGTGACATGTTAAAAGAGCTAACCTGGCCGTCACTGGAATCAAGACGCACCCTTCTCCTTTCCAACCTGGGGTTTAAGAGGTTTTCTGGGAAGCTGCCACCCTACCTGAATAGGCTGCTTCCCCCAGCAGTTCCCTCATCCTATAACCTCTGATCCAGGACCAGCACCTTACTTGCAATACCACAATACAAAAAGAAAGTGTCTCGATCCTCATTTTCCTACAGAGCACCACAATTATGGAATAACCTCCCAGACGCCATCAAATCTTCCACCAGTCTAAAGTCACTCAAGAGTTCCCTATTAACATACCTCGATACAGAATGCACCTGTAAACATGTAACATAATGACTATATTTCCTAAATATTTATTTTCTGTGTTAATCTGTATATTGGTGTTGTTTTTTTTTAAAATATCTTGCATTTCAATGTTCTTGCACCCAGGACATACTTGAAAACGAGAGAAATCTCAATGTATCCTTCCTGGTAAAATCCTTTATAAATAAATAAATAATATAAATATATTTATTTATTCCTGGTTTTAGTCCTTCATGTCCATTAAAATGATTGTCTGGCCTTCCATTGGGAAAGGGATGATGCCAAATTCTCTAATTCCTTATTTTTTATTTAAAATATATTTTATGGTGAATAATGGAGGGAGAGCGCTATTATAGAAATGCCTTTGCAATTATGTTATTGTGTAAGAAGTTTTCTGGGCTTAGGTGTAAGGATTCTCAGAAGAGCTAAATGAGTCAGAGTTTGACACTTTCATTTTATACGCGGTATTGTGGTCCTCCGTATCCAGGCAATAAGGAAACACACATTTGTCCAAACAGAATGTAGCCAGGTCTCAGTGAATTACCCACATATATATATATAATGAGTCTCTGGATTACTCCTCGCCTTCAACTCCGTAATTGCCAGGGCCAAGCAACTTGTTGGATGGGGATTTCGCTTGGCCGTACCGCGCTGCCCGATATTTAGTGCTACTATTTAGTCATAATTTCCACTTGCATTAAACAGCGAATGGTTAGCATGTGTTTTAAGCATAACTCTGGAAGCGGGTGAAGTCATCGTTCTGTCTAATTATTGCCATAACACTCTTCCTCGTTTATTTGTGTTATTGTCATAAAAGCCTACGAGGCGCTAGTTACTGTCAATCAGGGTTTTTATTTTAATATTTTTGGGCTAAAAGTAAAGGGTCAATCTTTAATATGTATATACATTATGCGGAATGTGGATTACAGATCTTACAGATGGAGGTTCAGGATTAATCTTTAGTCAAATACGAACAATCGTTAAGCTGGAACTGGGGTATTGTGGCCAAGTGGCAAGAGTGTCTTCTGTAAACCTGTGTACAGTTGGCAGAGTCCTGTTATTATGTCTTTTTTTAATGTAAAACCACATTTTCTTCCACGTAATAACAGTGGTTAGTGATTAACACCTTCTGGAAATTATTTTTTATTGGCATAAATGCCCCCAGTAGGTCATAATACCAGGTAAAAAGCCTGGAAACAGTCTCATCTCTCTACCTGCTTCCAGCAACGTTCCACAAACTCATTGTTTTTTGCTTTCTATCTATCTATCTATCTATCTATCTATCTATCTATCTATCTATCTATCTATCTATCTATCTATCTATCTATCTATCTCATATCTATCCCATATCTATCTATCCCATATCTATCTATCTCATATCTATCTATCTATCTATCTATCTATCTATCTATCTATCTATCTATCTCATATCTATCCCATATCTATCTATCCCATATCTATCTATCCCATATCTATCTATCCCATATCTATCTATCCCATATCTATCTATCCATATCTATCTATCTATCTATCTATCTATCTATCTATCTATCTATCCGTATCTATCTATCTATCTATCTATCTATCTATCTATCTATCTATCTATCTATCCCATATCTATCTATCTATCTATCTATCCCATATCTATCTCTCTATCTATCTATCTATCCCATATCTATCTATCTATCTATCTATCCCATATCTATCTATCTATCTATCTATCCCATATCTATCTCTCTATCTATCCCATATCTATCCCATATCTATCCCATATCTATCTATCCCATATCTATCTATCCATATCTATCTATCTCTATATCTAGTGAGAAACAAGGGGGGTGTTTGTGAGGGTCCTGAGAACGAGCAACAGCACAATGGCCTGCTCTACGGTGGGGCCCCCTCAGGTCTCACAAACAAGGTTTTAGCTTGATTGCGCCATTACAGGGATGAATTTTCCATATGCAAATCAGTCTGCTCTCACCCAGAAAGGGTGGCCAGTGCTGATTGCCAAGGACGTCATCCCTATCTCTATATATATCTATCTATCCCATATCTATCTATTTATCTATCCCATATATCTATCTATCTATCCCATATATCTATCTATCTATCTATCTATCTATCTATCTATCTATCTATCTATCTATCTATCTATCTATCTATCTATCTATCTCATATCTATCCCATATCTATCTATCTCATATCTATCTATCTATCTATCTATCTATCTATCTATCTATCTATCTATCTATCTATCTATCTATCTATCCCATATATCTATCTATCTATCTATCTATCTATCTATCTATCTATCTATCTATCTATCTATCTATCTATCTATCTATCTATCTATCTATCCCATATATCTATCTATCCCATATATCTATCTATCCCATATCTATCTATCTATCTATCTATCTATCTATCTATCTATCTATCTATCTATCTATCTATCTATCTATCTATCTATCTATCTATCTATCTATCTATCCCATATATCTATCTATCCCATATATCTATCTATCTATCCCATATCTATCTATCAATCTATCAATCTATCCCATATATCTATCTATCTATCCCATATATCTATCTATCAATCTATCTATCTATCTATCCCATATCTATCTATCAATCTATCAATCTATCCCATATATCTATCTATCTATCGATCTATCTATCCCATATCTATCTATCTATCTATCTATCCCATATATCTATCTATCTCATATCTATCTATCAATCTATCCCATATCTATCTATCAATCTATCCCATATCTATCTATCTATCTATCTATCTATCTCATATCTATCCATATCTATCTATCTATCTATCTATCCCATATATCTATCTATCTATCTATCTATCTATCTATCTATCTATCTATCTATCTATCTATCTATCTATCTATCTATCTATCTATCTATCTATCTATCTATCTATCTATCTATCTATCCCATATATCTATCTATCCCATATATCTATCTATCTATCCCATATCTATCTATCAATCTATCAATCTATCCCATATATCTATCTATCTATCTATCCATATATCTATCTATCAATCTATCTATCTATCAATCTATCTATCTATCTATCTATCTATCTATCTATCTATCTATCTATCTATCTATCTATCCCATATCTATCTATCAATCTATCCCATATATCTATCTATCTATCGATCTATCTATCCCATATCTATCTATCCCATATCTATCTATCTATCTATCTATCTCATATCTATCTATCAATCTATCCCATATCTATCTATCAATCTATCCATATCTATCTATCTATCTATCTATCTATCTATCTATCTATCTATCTATCTATCTATCTATCTATCTATCTATCTATCTATCTATCTATCTATCTATCTATCTATCTATCTATCTATCCCATATATCTATCTATCTATCCATCCATCCATCCATCCATCCATCCATCCATCTATCTATCTATCTATCTATCTATCTATCTATCTATCTATCTATCTATCTATCTATCTATCTATCTATCTATCTATCTATCTATCTATCTATCTATCTATCTATCTATCGCGCTGTGTTTAAATCCTTGTCATGGCAGTACCTATTTTTGGCCACCGGAGGGAGACAAGCGTGATGAGAGACACTGAACTTTGCATTGAGACTACATTTCCCGGCATGCTTTGCGGGCGGACACAGGAAGTGGGTGGGACACACAGAGATACATCCTGAGCCTCGTGGAGATAGCTGGCAGAGCGCGCCAGGGAGTGAGTGAGACAAGACGCAGTGCTGCAGAACGCAAGAGTGACTAGGCCGGAGCGCAGGTGCGGCCTATCAGAGTTCCAGATCAGGTTGTTCAGCCTTACAAGAGGGAGACCCAGCGATCCACCATCTTACCCAAGCTGCTACTGAGGAAGCCGGAGGACCCCAAGTTAGGCGTACCGCAGGTCGATCGGATTGGGAGAGCAGGCGGTAAGCTGGACAAGTCACGGCCGGAGCAGAGAGAGCCAGACAACGGATCCAGTAGCCAGCACCCCAGTCAAAATCGAGCGGAGAGACGTCCTGGGTCAGCGGAGCCTTAAGAATCTGGCGGATGGGTGAGAGGCCTCCAAGGCCGTTTGTGATTAACGAAAGCACGCTGCTGTTGTTTCTAAAACCCACAGGGCCCCAACTTGACTAGTCGAAGACACCTTTTAAGCAATTCACTGGCCAGTTGAATAGTACCCGGTACCACAATACACACACACATTTACATTCCGGGACTTAACCTGTATGGGACTCACTTCCTAATCTCCGAAAGGGATTAAAGATTTGTTTCTTATTTCTTTTTCCGATACGCGTTTCTCGAATTACGAAGCATTGTATATCTATCTATCTATCTATCTATCTATCTATCTATCCCTATCTATCTATCTATCTATCCCATATCTATCTATCTATCTATCTATCTATCTATCTATCTATCTATCTCTATCTATCTATCTATCTATCTCATATCTATCTATCTATCTATCCCATATCTATCTATCTATCTATCCCATATCTATCTATCCCATATCTATCTATCTATCTATCTATCTATCCCATATCTATCCCATATCTATCTATCAATCCCATATCTATCTATCTGTCCCATATATCTATCAATCTATCTATCCCATATCTATTTATCCCATATCTATCTATCTATCTATCTGTATCTATCTATCCCATATCTATCTATCTATCTATCTATCTATCTATCTATCTATCTATCTATCTATCTATCTATCTATCTATCTATCTATCTATCTATCCCATATCTATCTATCTATCCCATATCTATCTATCATCTATCTATCACTCATCTATCTATCTATCTATCCCATATCTATCTATATATCTATCCCATATCCAGTGGCGTAGCGTGGGGGGGCTGTGGCCCCGGGCGTAGTTTTGTTAGGGGCGCATAATTTCAAAAGAAATTTGTGCCCCTAAAACTTGAGGCCCGGACTGACCCGCCGGGCCCTCGGGCGCCGCCCAAGGGCCCGCGGGTTGAGGGGACCCAGATGCCGGGCAGCGGGGGTGCCTGCCCGGTCCTGAACAGTGAGTCCATCTGTGTTGAAGGGGATGCGGCTGCTTGCAGGCGCAGCCGGTCACGTGGTCCGGCTAATCAGGTGGTACTGAGTCTCTGTACCACCTGACTGGCCGGACCGCGTGACCTGCGCACGCACGCAGCCGCCTCCCCTTCAACACGGACGGACTCACACGCTGTTCAGGACCGGGCAGGATCCGGAGCTGGGGCAAGTATTCATGTGAGAGCTGGCTGCTGCTGGGGCAATATCCAGGTGAGAGCTGGGGCAAATCCATGAGCTGCGGGCAAATCCATGAGCTGGGGGCAAATCCATGAGCTAGGGGCAAATCCATGTGAGAACTGGGGGCAAATCGATGTGAGAACTGGGGGCAA
>RXON01001915.1:0-17939 GCA_009667805.1 Leptobrachium leishanense | reverse complement strand
CTGGAGTTGTGGCATTCTTAAGTGGACGTTCAGAGTTGATTCCTGGAGTTGCGGGACTGGAGGAAGGAACTGCAAAGCTGCAAGGCCCACTTTTTACTCTGGTAAACGCACGTCTAGGTCATGCTTTCTCTCACGCTTCTGCTCTTTACTTCTACCTATCTCCTTAAATGGAACTCCTGCCCCTCTACCACCGACCCCTACACTATCTGCATCTCCCCCTCCCTCCTCTCGTCCCACATGATGGCCTCGCATGAGCTCCTTTGTTTCCTCAGAACATGGTCTCCCTCTATCTCTCGTGCTGCCAATCACTCCCACTCCCACAAATCCCATTCCCACCTTCTCTTTCTCACCCTCCTGCTGTTACTCTATTCAGGTGACATATCCCCTAACCCTGGCCCCACAACACATCCAATACTTCCCTCTCATCCTATCTCCATCGCACATAAATCACCTCCCTGCAAGCCCAGCAACCTCATTCCCATAATCCCTCAGCGCCTGTCCTCTTTCTCCTGCGCCCTCTGGAACGCTCGCTCTGTGTGCAACAACCTCACAGCCGTCCATGACCTCTTTCTTTCAAACTCCTTCAACCTCCTAGCTTTAACTGAAACCTGGCTAACTCTCTCTGACACGGCCTCCGTTGCTGCTCTCTCACATGGCGGTCTACACTTGAGCCATACCCCCAGACCGGGTGAGAGAAATGGTGGCGGGGTCGGACTCCTGCTCTCTCCCACCTGCACCTACCAGCATCTCCCTCCACCCCCATCCCTCTCCTTCTCCTCCTTCGAGACACACTGCATCCGTCTGTTCTCTCCTCTGGCTCTCAGGGTGGCAGTCATCTACCGCCCACCGGGACCAACCTCCCAGTTCTTTGACCACTTCCATGCCTAATTCTCGGGGACTTCAACATTCCCATTGACGATCCTTCCGCCCCTGCTGCCTCCAAACTTCTTTCACTCACGTCCTCCCTTGGACTCACACAATCCTCCCTCCTCCCTACCACCGCGATGGTCACGTTATTGACCTGGTCTTTTCCAACCTCTGCTCCATTTCTGAGTTCAAATGTCGCCCTCCCCATCTCTGACCACCACCTTCTCTCTTTCAACCTATCTGGACTTCCTAAACACCCTGCTCCCCCACCCCGCACACACACTCGCAGAAATCTACATGCTGTGGACCCCCATCAATTCTCCAACCTACTTCACCACCTCCCTCATACCTCATCCTTCACCTGTCCTGATGCTGCCACTAATCACTACAACACTACGCTTATCTCTGCTCTAGACACTCTTGCTCCTCTTCGACTCTGTAAGGCCCCACGCCGCCAGCTTCAGCCCTGGCACACCCTACACAGGGCCGCCATCAGGGCATTACGCCCAATACTGCCGTAAGGGGCCCGGGCCCGGTGGGGGCCCGGGCCGCCGGGGCCTGGGGGGAGGATCCCGGGCCCCCGACGGCAGCGGCGTCGCCCTTTAACAGCTCCGGTATCAGACTCGAGGAGTCCGAATCCGGAGCTGTGTCCCTGCTGCTGCTGCAGGAGCCGGAGGAGACTGAGACACTGTGTCTCCTCCGGCTCCTGGCAGCTTCACTTCCTGGCTGGGCGGGGCCAAGCAGCGTGTGAGGGGCCTCCCAAGCACGTTGCTTTGGCTCCGCCCCTCCACTCAGTGAAGCTGCGCGCCGGAGCTGGAGGGACCAGGAAGAAGACCAGAAGAAAAGAAGAGAAGAAAATTAAAGAAAAGGTGAAGAGCTGAAGACAGAAGAAAAGAAGATAGAAGACAGCGAATGGTGAGCCAGGGCCCAGACCCTAAGACCCAGGGCCCAGACCCAGACCCCAGGCCCCTAGATCCAAACCCAGGGCCCAGACCCCAAGGCCCAGACCCCTAGGCCCAGACCTCTAGGCTCAGACCCAGGGCCCAGACCCAGGACCCAGACCCCAAGGCCCAGACCCCTAGGCCCAAACCCAGGGCCCAGACCTCTAGGCTCAGACCCAGGACCCAGACCCCTAGGCCCAGACCCCAAGGCCCAGGACCCAGACCCTAGGGCCCAGGGCCCAGACCCTTAGGCCCAGACCCAGGGCCCAGACCCCAAGGCCCAGACCCCTAGGCCCAAACCCAGGGCCCAGACCCCAAGGCCCAGACCCAGGGCCCAGACCCCTAAGCCCAGACCCCTAGGCCCAGACCTCTAGGCCCAGACCCCAAGGCCCAGACCCAGGGCCCAGACCCCAAGGCCCAGACCCCTAGGCCCAGACCCTAGGGCCAGGGTCCAGACCCCTAGGCCCAGGGCCAAGACCCAGGGCCCAGACCCAGGTCAAATGCCCAGACCCAAACCCAGGGCCCGGACCCAGGGCCCAGACCCTATGGCCCAGACCCAGGGCAAAGGCCCAGGGCCCAGACCCAGGGCCCAGACCCCTAGGCCCAGACCCCAAGGCCCAGGACCCAGACCCTAGGGCCCAGACCCCTAGGCCCAGACCTCTAGGCTCAGACCCAGGGCCCAGACCCAGGACCAGACCCCCTAGGCCCAGACCCCAAGGCCCAGGACCCAGACCCTAGGGCCCAGGGCCCAGACCCTTAGGCCCAGACCCAGGGCCCAGACCCCAAGGCCCAGACCCCTAGGCCCAAACCCATGGCCCAGACCCCAAGGTCCAGGACCCAGACCCTAGGGCCCAGACCCTTAGGCCCAGACCCCAAGGCCCAGACCCCCTAGACCCAAACCCAGGGCCCAGACCCCAAGGCCCAGACCCAGGGCTCAGACCCCTAAGCCCAAGCCCAGGGCCCAGACCCCAAGGCCCAGACCCCAAGGCCCAGACCCAGGGCTCAGACCCCTAAGCCCAAACCCAGGGCCCAGACCCCAAGGCCCAGGACCCAGACCCTAGGGCCCAGACCCTTAGGCCCAGACCCCAAGGCCCAGACCCCTAGGCCCAAACCCATGGCCCAGGACCCAGACCCTAGGGCCCAGACCCTTAGGCCCAGACCCCAAGGCCCAGACCCCCTAGACCCAAACCCAGGGCCCAGACCCCAAGGCCCAGACCCAGGCTCAGACCCCTAAGCCCAAACCCAGGGCCCAGACCCCAAGGCCCAGACCCCCTAGACCCAAACCCAGGGCCCAGACCCCAAGGCCCAGACCCAGGGCTCAGACCCCTAAGCCCAAACCCAGGGCCCAGACCCCAGGACCCAGACCCAAGGCCAGACCCCAGGGCCCAGACACTAGGGCCCAGACCCTGGGCCCAGACCCCCTAGGCCCAAACCCAGGGCCCAGACCCCCTAGGCCCAAACCCAGGGCCAGACCCCAAGGCCCAGACCCGGGGCTCAGACCCCTAAGCCCAAACCCAGGGCCCAGACCCCAAGGCCCAGGACCCAGACCCAAGGCCCAGACACTAGGGCCCAGACCCTGGGCCCAGACCCCCTAGGCCCAAACCCAGGGCCCAGGCCCCCTAGGCCCAAACCCAGGGCCCAGACCCCTAGGCCCAGACCCTGGGCCCAGACCCTGGGCCCAGACCCCCTAGGCCCAAACCCAGGGCCCAGACCCTAAGGCCCAGACCCAAGGCCCAAACCCAGGGCCCAGACCCCAAGGCCCAGACCCAAGGCCCAAACCCAGGGCCCAGACCCTAAGGCCAGACCCTGGGCCCAGACCCCCTAGGCCCAGACCCTAAGGCCCAGACCCCCTAGGCCCAAACCCAGGGCCCAGACCCTAAGGCCCAGACCCAGGGCCCAGACCCCCTAGGCCCAACCCAGGGCCCACCCTAGGGCCCAGACCCTAAGGCCCGAGACCCCCTAGGCCCAAACCCAGGGCCCAGACCCCAGGGGCCCAAACCCTAAGACCCAGGGCCCAGACCCAGGGCCCAGACCCCTAGGCCCAAACCCAGGGCCAGACCCCCTAGGCCAAACCCAGGGCCCAGACCCAGGGCCCAGACCCCAAGGCCCAGACACCAAGGCCCAAATACAGACCCAGGGCCCAGACCCTAGGGTCCAGACCCCATACCCAGGGCCCAGACCCCAAGGCCCAGGGCCCAGACCCCAGACCCTAGGGCCCAGACCCCAGGGCCCAGATCCTAGGACCCAGACCCCAAGGCCCAGGGACCAGACCAGGGCCCAGGCTAGACCCCAGGGACCAGACCTCAGGGACCAGACCCCAAGGCCCAGTCCAGGGACCAGACCAGGGCCCAGGCCCAGACCCAGACCCAAAGGCCATCATACACAGCCCGTTTCTGTGAGATTTATTGCTGTGGATTCTGTGATATGTTCACACACACCGCTCCATTACTGTGAGTTTTATTGCTGTGGATACTGTGATAAGCTAATACACACTGCACATTACTGGGAGTTTTATTGCTGTGGTGCTATGTTATGTCCTTTTTTTTTTGAAGGGGGAGAAAAGCTGTTAGAGGTTGAGGGGGGGGGCCCTGGGGGGCCCCATCGTGAGGTTTAGTAAGGGGCCCCATCATTTCTGATGGCTGCCCTGACCCTACATACTCGCTACCTGCAAAGCTGCTCCCGCACCGCAGAGCGTGCCTGGAGGAAATTCCGCTCTGAAGCTGATTTTGTTCACTTCAAGTTTATTCTCTGGTCATACACCTCTGCCCTCCACTTGGCCAAACAATCCTTCTTCTCATCTCTTATATCTACGCTGTCCTCCAACCCTAAACGGCTCTGGTCCACCTTCAACACTCTCCTCTACCCACCTGCACCTCCCCCCTGAGCTGCCTTCAGCGCTCAAGACCTGGCAGACTACTTCCTCAGTAAAACTCTAAATATCAGAAGCAACATCCCAACACAAGATAGTTATCTGCCACCTCCACTCCCACAGGTCCCCTCTGCCACCCTCTGCCGCTTCCTCCCAGCCACTGAGGAGGAAGTCAATTCCTTATTGTCCTCCTCACATCTCACCACGTGCCCGCTCGACCCCATTCCCTCACATCTAATTCCTCCCCTCTCCTCCTCCCTCACCCCTGCTCTCACACACATCTTCAACCTATCTCTCTCCACTGGCTCCTTTCCATCCGCCTTCAAACACGCGCTAGTTACCCCTTTACTAAAGAAACCATCCCTCGATCCCAACTCTCCATCCAACTACCGCCCTGTATCCCTGCTTCCCTTCACATCAAAGCTCTTAGAAAAACTAGTCTTCAACCGCCTCTCCCTCTTCCTGTCCTCCAATTCCCTACTTGACCCCCTGCAATCTGGCTTCCGTCCCCTACACTCAACTGAAACTGCCCTCACCAAAGTCACCAACGACCTCCTAACTGCTAAAAAACACGGCCACTATTCTTTTCTCATCCTGCTTGACCTCTCGGCTGCTTTTGACACTGTTGACCACCCCCTCCTTCTACAGACCCTCAACTCTCTGGGTCTCGGTGACACTGCACTTGCTTGGGTTGACTCCTATTTATCCAACAGGTCCTTCTGTGTGTCCTTTGCTGGTAACTCCTCCTCTTCATTGCCTCTATCTGTTGGTGTACCTCAAGGCTCTGTCCTTGGTCCTCTGCTCTTTTCCATCTACACCTCCTCCCTGGGCAAAATCATCAACAGCTTTGGCTTTAATTACCACCTCTACGCTGATGACACTCAGATCTACCTCTCTACCCCCCTGATCTCTCTCCCCCTGTCCTTTCAAAAGTCAGTGACTGTTTATCTGGCATCTCCTCCAGGATGGCCTCCCACCACCTAAAGATCAACATGTCAAAGACTGAGCTCCTACTTATTCCTCCCTCCAATGCCTCCCCACCTCCTGACTTCTCTATCACGGTGGAGGGTATCACCATCTCCCCATCAAACCAAGTTCGCTGTCTTGGAGTTACACTTGACTCTGCTCTTTCCTTCATCCCCCACATCCAGTCTCTTTCCTCCTCCTGCCGATACCAACTGCGTAATATTTCCAGAATTCGGCCACTTCTTACCGCTATCACCACAAAACAACTCATACACGCCCTGGTAATCTCCCGACTCGACTATTGCAATAATCTCTTATCTGGCCTCCCTCTGTCCCGCCTCCCCCCCCTACAATCCATCCTGAACGCCTCCGCCAGGCTAATTCACCTCACCCGCCGCTCTGTCTCTGCCGCTCCCCTCTGCGAGTCCCTTCACTGGCTCCCCATCCACTGCAGAATTAAGTTCAAAATCCTTATCCTTACCTACAAAACCCTCACTAACTCAGCGCCCCACTACCTGTCCTCACTAATCACCAAATACACCCCAGCCCGCTCCCTAAGGTCAAACAGTGACCTGCGCCTAGCTTCTCCCCGCATCACCTCTTCCCATGATAGACTGCAGGATTTCTCACGCACAGCCCCCACTCTCTGGAACGCTCTCCCTCGTACTGTCAGACTTTCTCCTAACTTCTCTTCCTTCAAACGCTCCCTGAAAACATTTCTATTTAGGGAAGCCGACCCCCCAACTCACTGACGCAACCATCAATCACTCTCACCTTACAGTCCTCTCCTCCTGTTTCCAACCCCAACCCTCCCAGATTGTGAGTTCCTACGGGAATAGGGCCCTCATCTCCTCCTGTACTGTTTGTCAAATGTTGTTCAATGTATTGTAACCCTGTCTATACTGTGCTTATTGTACAGCGCTGCGGAATATGCTGGCGCTTTATAAATAAAGAATAATAATAATAATAATAATGTGACGTCGGGGACATGACATCATATCCCATGTATTCTGTCACCGCTCGTATTGCATGATGTGTGAGGTCAGATTTTCTGTGCTGAGAAATGACCCGGGTGTCGCTATTGGCCAGTTTGGCGCTGCTATTGCATGTTGGAAATCCTTGCATAGAGAGCGTGGACGTGATATGAAAGCTGCGTGTGTTTTTAGGCAGCAAATTACTGCGATTTAGGCTGGATTTGTATTCTGCAAGTCGTCAACTGCCAGTGGAATAAAAACCTCGACTTGCAGGAAGACTTTTATTTGTGTTATATGTTAATTCTGGAAAATATTAATACAGAATCCCCAAAAAAATCCCATAAACTGAAATTGAAACACAGGAGCTTACAATCTAGAGGAGCAAAGGGCCCGGCTCACAGGAGCTTACAATCTAGAAGAGCAGAGGGCCCGGCTCACAGGAGCTTACAATCTAGAAGAACAGAGGGCCCGGCTCACAGGAGCTTACAATCTAGAGGAGCAGAGGGTCCGGCTCACAGGAGTTTACAATCTAGAAGAGCAGAGGACCCGGCTCACAGGAGCTTACAATCTAGAGGAGCAGAGGGTCCGGCTCACAGGAGCTTACAATCTAGAAGAGCAGAGGGTCCGGCTCACGGGAGCTTACAATCTAGAGGAGCAGAGGATCCGTCTCACAGGAGCTTACAATCTAGAAGAGCAGAGGGTCCAGCTCACGGGAGCTTACAATCTAGAGGAGCAGATGGTCCGGCTCACAGGAGCTTACAATCTATGAGCAGAGGCCCGGCTCACAGGAGTTTACAATCTAGAGGAGCAGAGGCCCGGCTCACAGGAGCTTACAATCTAGAGGAGCAGAGGGTCCGGCTCACAGGAGTTTACAATCTAGAGGAGCAGAGGGCCCGGCTCACAGGAGCTTACAATCTAGAGGAGCAGAGGATCCGTCTCACAGGAGCTTACAATCTAGAAGAGCAGAGGGTCCAGCTCACGGGAGCTTACAATCTATGAGCAGAGGCCCGGCTCACAGGAGTTTACAATCTAGAGGAGCAGAGGGCCCGGCTCACAGGAGCTTACAATCTAGAGGCTATGTAATGTTGCATAGAACCCCTTTACAACGTTTCTATTCTGATGTCACCATGTCGTGTGATGCTTGGGCTCAGATTGGGTTCGATATTCTGGGCCGCGCATGGCGTCAGTCCTCGAGGCTCTGCACCTCATTGTTGCTCTCCCCTTGTGGTCTGCGGTCCCTGTTTTTGCTGTCTATCACATGGCAAGCTGTGCTGTGGAATCAGTCTGTCTGTCACACCGTGTGTCGCTGCCGACAGCATTTTACTTTTTAAGTAAGTGTTGATAAAAGTTGTATTTTATATGTTTCTCTCCCCCTGTGTCCTCCATCTCCCACACTGTGTCTGCACTGTACGTTACCTTGTTTCTCCGGTTTGTCGGGCTCTGCTGCTCCTCGCGCCTGTGTCCTTGTTATGTGACTCTGTTACACTGTTACCCCCAACCTTGGCTTTTGTATTGCCGGCTGTGCACAAAAGTCTCAGGGTTCTAGGTATTCTATGGAAGTTTGGCCTCCAGAGCATTGATTGAGTGGCGGCTGAATGTGATTGTCATGGCGTATGAACCTCCTGCTCTTACATGGGGTAATATTGTGATTTTTACGAGCTAGAAAGTGTTAGTTGGTAAAACTCACGTCACCATGAAGCGCCCTGTGAGATGTTTGTGTCCCCTGATATTTCCTCCCTGTTCGTGGTTGTAATCCGACCACACAAACACATTAATGGATGATTTAAAGCTTTAATGATGGAATTTAGAATCATCTTCTAGATAATACATAGATCTTTCCATGACATTTATCGCTTAGTTTTGTCTCGGAGGAGCCCGTGACTGCTCACACTCCATAGTTACATAGGCTGATAAAAAGCCGTACGTCCATCCAGTTCACCCTTTCGCACATCACCTACTGCTACTGATCCAAAAGAAGGCAAAAAAACCCAGTATGAAGCGCTCGCCAATATGCAACATACTGGGGAAAAATTCCTTCTTGACCCCAGAATGGCGGTCAGATTTCTCCTTGGATCAAGCAGCCTTTATCTTGTTCGGGCCGGACACCACGTCACTCCCCGCGGCTTTGTTTTTCATAGAACAAGACATAGGCCGTGGCTTTCTGGGAGTGACGGCTCATGTTGGATACTCTGTCCCAGGACTTAGCGGTGACGTGGCTGTCATTAAACTCGAACCATCCCATGTTTCCTGGCGGTAACTCGCTTCCTGCAGCCTGCACATGGGATGGGCACGTTTCAGGCTGGACGTTCGCCGATGCGCTGGAATCGTCCCTGGCGTAGGTATAATAATGTCCGCTGTTAGCTGTCCTGCCGGAATGCACCACAACGGAACTGATCACATAGCGGACTCGCCGTTGTGTGCTTGTCTGACGTTCCTGCGCATGTGGTGTCGGCATGCCTGCTCCATCCTCATTTCCACTGGGACCCAATAAGCTGGATGTTTCTACGGGCAGCAACAGTGTCGCTGGAATGGACACAGGATCGTGTAGTTTGCGCATCGCCCCGAGCGTCTGGTCATAGGTAAACCTCAATATGGTGAGAATAAGGTATTCTGGCTCCTCCACGATGCGCACGGTCTTCTGTGCTTTCTGGAGGGATCCACAGATGCAACACCTGTATTGGTTATCACCATCCAGTATTTCCGGTGCGAGAGATTGGTGGAGCAGGTCGGTGATGGAAATGTCTGCTCGGCGTGTTCCCTTGAGAGAAAGCACCCTCCCCTGTGCAAGATTCCCAGAGCAGGATGAAGGGAGGGCCAGGCATAGATCTGTGAAGGCCTGGCTCCTCTGGGAGATGTTCCCACAGCTCTCACAGGTGACACATGTTTCCATCTGTCCATAAAACATTTTTTCTATGAATGTTTTCTCGGGTTTGCGGTTATGGATGTTGGAGGGTCTCTCATAACGCAGGATGGTCTTTCCTTCCTCATGCAAGCTGAAAGATGAAATAGAAATCCATATAAGCACAAAAGTGGGGAAAATAGGACAAAAATCATTAACTGTAAAAGTTCTCAAAATATTAAATGTATTGAAGGTTAAAATGTGCCGAGATCTGATAAGCTGACACCTCACCGTGATGTCATACTCCACACTTCTTTACACTAATGAGCGGTTTTGGTGTTAGGGGGTGAGTGCGGTGTATCCATCTCCACATGTAAGAAGAGGAATTAATTCCATGAAATCTACCTGCTCAGAAGGAATTTTAGATATTCTGCACAGTCCTGCTGATATCCAGCGGCGAACACGTCTGGGTTTAAAGTCTCCAGAAAGGCCCAAGGGGCGAAAGCTTTTCCCTGATTGGAGATAAAGCAAAACGTTAACGTAAGATTTAGAAGCGGAAAGGGAAAGGAGCGAGGAGATTTTACGTGCAACATGTTATATACCTCTTGATATTTCATTGCGGTGAAAACGTTCTGAAGTTCTAGTATCAGCCAGCAGGAGCGCGGAACAGTCACGGATAATACGTGGCTCCTGAACCTGAAAATAAAGCATAGATTGTATAGAATGTGTGCTGAGCCACAAAGGATAAATCACAGAACAGACATTTCGGGCCCTATTACATTCTAAGCGCACAATTGTGTGCGCGCGCAAAAACGCATTAACGCGAGGGGCAAAACCCTTTGCGCTGAACTTCGTATTACGACGTTCTTGCACAAAATGCGTGTTAACGTCTGACGCGAGTGACCCTGCGCGAACCCTTTGCAAGCACAATTTAGTGCGCGCATCCTATACTTAACATTGTGAGCGCAAATGCGTTTGTGCGCTGGTGCGCGCATGGTATTACAATCTTAGCGCAAAATTTAACGGACAATGTTTGCGCGTATAATTTTAACGTCTTTGAAAAGCTGGTGGTAACAACCTGACCGTACCAAACTGCGGATTCACAACGGAGAACATCGATGCGCACTTTTTTTTTTTTAACTAGATCCGCCAAAAATGACGGCCACTACCTTGTCTTGCGTCAGACCGTACGTCTGTTGTGCGCAGTCCACACAAAATGCATTCGTATACATTGCACTCACTGATTTCTACGTGCAACGGTACTTTGTGCGCATTTTTGCGCATTGGTTTTACGAGCGCAATTTCCCGATGAATGAAAAAATGCGCGAGGAATGTAATTCCAGCGGTGATTTTCATGCGTTACACACGTTTAGCGAGCGTTTTTGCATTAAGAATGTAATAGGGCCCTTCATATTTTAATATTAAGAGGAGCGATTGCCAATGTTAAACCTTCTTCCCTGTGTCTGCTTATCACCTCCTTCCCAGTGTTTCCTTATTAACTTGTTGACAGTGTCAGTGCCTCTACTTCTTCTCAGTGTCTCCTTTTTTCCTTTTTCCCAGTGGCAGTAGACCTGAGCACGTTGGTTTTTTTTTTTCTTTGGTTTCGGCTTTTTTCGTACTTTTTTTTTTTCCCCATTTCTGAATTTTTAGTTCTGTTTTTTTTGTCGTTTCGGTCGTAATTTCGGACAGGCGTTATTGTTTTTCGGGTCACTTTGTTTTCACTTTTTAAGAGTTATTAATTTTTCTGGGTTGATTCTTCTTTTGTATTTATGTGTTATTTGTTTTTTTTATTAGTTTCAATATAAAAATATCTCCCTTTTTATTACATATTTATTGAATAATTTTTTTTTAATTGGAGCAAAAAAAAATTTTTTAGAATTTTTTTTTTTATAATTTTTCTGTTTTTTTGGTGTGAAATTTATTTTAAAAGATTTTGAGAAGAATCCAGTACAAACAGTGGAAAGCGAGCCCACTGGCCACGACGATAGTGATCATGGTGTGAAATGTAATTTTTCATTCTTTATTTTCAAACAACGAGGCTTTTTTTCAGTTGGGTAATGAATTGAATAGATACTATGTTTGAGCACCATAGTGAGCTCCACAGCTCTCCATTGTGCTGCACTGCTGATCTGAAACATTGTATTCATTGAAATATGTTTCAGGACCATGGAGAGATCCAGGGCTCACCTCGAGGCTGAATTATAGTATCCAGTTCATTGCCAAATGGAAAAAAAAGCCACGTTGTTTCAAATTATTTTCGGAACAATAAAATTTCACCAAAAAAAATCCCCAAAAAATGCCTAAAAATAAATACAAATTTGAATGAATAAATTTTAATAAAATCAGGAATATTTTTTTACTTTGAAACCTATTGGGGAATAAACCTCGTTGCTTAAAATAAATAAGGAAACTTAAAATTTCACCTGAAAAATGCTTAAAAAGTAGACTTTTTGCTGCAAGTGAAAAAAATAAACAGTTTAATAAAAACAGGGATTTTTTAGCATTGAAACTTATAGGCAAATCCTGTAGGTTTCAATGTTTAAAACAATCCCCGTGTTTATTGGCTTGAAATCATTTTGTTCCAGTTTCTTTTTCCGTTTTGGGTCATTTTCGTTCCGTTTTTTGTTTTGCTACTGCTATTCGTATTTTCCGCCGATTTGGTATTTTTCGGGAACAGGAAAAAACCCAAATACAGTCAATTCCGTATTTGAATTTGGAACAAAACGAAATGCACATGTCTAAGTGTCCCTGCCTCTCCTTCTTCTGTGTCATTGACCCCTTGCCCTGCCATGTCACCATTTGCCATAGAACTAGACCATGATTTGTTGTGCCTTACTCAGATTCATTAATAGCTTGTCTGTGTGTTTCCACCCCCCCCCAGATATTATGACATGTGACATAAAGTGATCTTACCTTGTGGCCATGAAGAGGGACTGTAACACGCTGTTCATGAAACAGGTGTTCCCCAGGTTCATGAGTCCCGAATTGGGAGCTCTTGGTGTTGGGATCTGCTGGGGTTCAGAGTTCACCGAAGCGCTGAGTCGAGATGAGATGGCACTTGGTGCCAAGGCAGGAAGTAGCTCCTCGTCTGATGTAACGATCTCCTCCTATAGAAAACAGGAAAAATCAGAAATCCATTGAAATGACCCAAGATTACAGTGGGCCACATTACGATCTATGTGCTAATGTTAACCTGCGTGAGTATTATCGTCAGCCGCGGTGTTTACCGCATATTACTATCCAAACGCAAACGGGTTAAGTAACCTGTTAGCGTTTGGTATCTTGTGCTTTTCAGTGCGAGGTTACTGTTCTTTGCGCTCCCCATGTTAAGTATAGGGAGCACAAAGTCCCAGCGCTGATTAACGTCCGGCTCTGGTAAGCGGAAAGTTAACCAGAGCCAGGACTTGGTGTTAACGGATTCCGCTTCTGCAGAATCCGTTAACACCAGCCAAAAAATAATAAAATAAATCACATACTCATATCCTGTCCCGCGGCTCCAACCGCCTCCTCCGTCCGGCGGGAGCAGGGAGAGACTGGGGGAAAAAGTCTGCGGGCGCAGTTTTTTCTCCCTACCGTCCCCCTTTTAACGCAGGATTGTAATTTAGCCCAGTGTGTTTTATAAACGTGTGTGTTTTGGATTTGGAGGAATCGTGATATGTCTGAGTAGAATAATAACCGTAACACACGACTTACCTTGCTATCGGTGACTGAAGATTCGAAGTTGGCGGTTACCAGGTCACGGTTTTCCACGGTGGAGGCGACACTGCTGTTCTGGTCGTCACTTTCCACGGTGGAGGTGGCGCTGATGTTCTGGTCGTCACTTTCCATGGTGGAGTCGACACTGCTTTTCTGGTCATCACTTTCCACGGTGGAGGTGGCGCTGCTGTTCTGGTCGTCACTTTCCACGGTGGAGGCGGCGCTGCTGTTCTGGTCGTCACTTTCCACGGTGGAGGCGGCACTGTAGTACTGGTCGTCACTTTCCATGGTGGAGGCGGCACTGTAGTACTGGTCGTCACTTTCCACGGTGGAGGCGGCGCTGCTGTTCTGGTCGTCACTTTCCACGGTGGAGGCGGCACTGTAGTACTGGTCGTCACTTTCCACGGTGGAGGCGGCGCTGCTGTTCTGGTCGTCACTTTCCACGGTGGAGGCGGCACTGTAGTACTGGTCGTCACTTTCCACGGTGGAGGTGGCGCTGCTGTTCTGGTCGTCACTTTCCACGGTGGAGGTGACGCTGATGTTCTGGTCGTCACTTTCCATGGTGGAGTCGACACTGCTGTTCTGGTCGTCACTTTCCACGGTGGAGTTAACACCGTATTCCAGGTATTCGTCGTCCTGTGCGGAGCTGAAGTGGATGTCGAGGTCGCTGCGCAGATAGTATGTGCCCTTCTTGCTCGTGAAACAGTTTTTAAGGTTGAATTCTTAAAAGGTCTGATGCACGAGAAGAGGCAGCAGCTTCCATCTTTCCACTCCGAGCTGTCCGCTGTTTCTGCAGGCTTTGAGATGTTGGGTCCTGCAGAATTCTTCCCGAAAAGTCGGGGAAAAAATCTTTGAAAAGGCATGATGCTATTCCAATGAATAAAGAATCGCGAGCGTTGTGTCCTATACTGAAAACAGCCAAGGCACGAGTGTGGGAGGTTACACTGAACCTCTGATTCATAGCATGAGACCTGTGATATTCCAGATGCATCTATGACATCACACCAGCTCACCTGTGCAGTTTATCGCTGCCTAACAATGTTGCTATGGAGAATAGAAATAAAAACAATCTCTGCACAGTCAATGGGGATATAAGGGTGGCAGTTGGTGACAGTTGATGAGGGTCTCGCTGTATATATCCACATACGGTTGTCCCGGACCCAGACAATACATTGTTACACAAATATAGCCGTTCCTCATTGAAATAGTGACATGCCGTATGTTGTCAGATCGGGTGTAAAGTAAAGGCATCTCGGTTTATTGTTTCTCTTATTTTCTCTTTTTCTTTATTTCTTTGTAATTATGTTTGTTTGTTTAAAATATATAAAGATGATAAAAATCCCCCGCTCTCATTGGACGATGTGCAGTGGGTATAAAGTCGTGCGGTTTTACACGTCGTGCTTTATATTAGAAATTATCCACCTATCACAGATCACATTTTATATATTTATCGATGGATTATTATTTCCTCCCAGCACTAGGGGGTATGAGATCAAGCAGGGGCGGAGTCCATATTGGGGCGTGCCAGTATCACCGACTTGCTCCCAACGCCCCAAAAGGCGAGTCCATATTAATTACTACGGGGGCTATTGAGTAATCACAGATTTCTTGTTGTAACCGCGACATACTTCAGCGTTTCTAAGAGAAATTCCATTGACAGTGAAGGAGAACCAGGCTGAAAGATGGTTGCTACCATAAGCCAGGCAGCCATCTTGTTCAGAATATTGGTTCACCAAGTAAATAGAATAGATTTCATTTAGAAGAAAAGAGCTGAGCTCACGTAGAATTTAAGGAATGCGTGGTAGATTAGAAAAGCTAACAAGAAACCCAGGCGAGATCCGGCCAGCTTTTGGCAGAAGGGACACAGAAGATTTATGAATGAAGCGAGGTCAGGACGCTGGACCAGAGAACAAAGGGAGCACAGAAACCAGACTAGGTCTCTGGCTATCTGAATAAACAAAGCCAACAGGGAGGGAGGTGCTGGCCGGAGAAAGACAGCACAAACAAATCACATACTGTCAAACTAACATGAAGTGTATCAATTTAGAGTAGAATGTGGAATGTTCTTTGTGTTTATGCTAATGATGAGGTATTACCACGTGGGAAGAATAACTGTCAGCGGAGTGGGCTAATTGGATGTACCTAATTACGTATTTTTGAGTATAAGACCCCTTGCACGGGGTGAAAGGGGGGCTCACTCTTAGAGATTCAATCCTGTGTGAGCACTTGGTGACGACACAATAAAGATCTTGCCTTTCCTAAAGAGACTCGTGTATTTGGACAATCCTTGCTTGTGTCTGGTCCGGCGCCGTTAATGAAGTGAACCTGATTGACTCCGGTAACATTTCTTGGGGGCTCGTGGCCGGGATACGCGGCCCTGCCAAGACACCAGGCAACGGCTGCTGAACACAGCGCGTCGATATTGACTGCAGGTGCACGAGAATTCCCGCTGGTTGGGCGTCCGTTGAAGGTGAGCTGACATCTGCAGGCGCCAAGCAGGATTTCCTGTTCAGTGGACCTCGTCTCGTCCAAACGGACCCCCGGCCCGGAAACTGGGGACACCACGAGTCTGGGGAAACAGCGAGCAGCGCCGGCGATAGGTAACGTGTCTTCTATGTTTGTATGTGAAGGAGATACCGGTATCTAAGGAAAACGTCCGACTGAGATAGACGGATAAGAGGATGCGATGGCCACCATCCTATTGGCATATCTAGCCCGCCGCTGATAGCACTGACATAGCTGAGGAGCCAGAGTGGCTAGCGGGTGTCTGGATTCGGGGGAATTGAATGCCAATCAAAGTGAAGTTCTGTTAGAGAGGGAAGAAGGTAGCCACGTGGAGTTGCAGACGTCAGTGAGTGTTTGTAAACAAAGCTTCACCACGTGGGTAAACGACGGGAAAGGAGAGGGATTTTTCTGTGACTGGGCTGAGAGCCTGAAGTCAGTGGCTAGTACGTTACGTGTGTAGTGACAAGGGCTTAATATAGTGAAGCCAACGATAGCTGCAGAGATAGTGGTGCTGAGTGGTAGATTATCCATAAGGCAGATTGGAATTGCAGGTGGAAGTATAGACAAAGAACTGGGTGCACATAGTCACACGCAGTCAGAGTGTTAGAGTTCAAATCAACGGGGTATAAGGAGCCACAAAAGGAGGTTATATAACCCTTGGCTAATAGAAAGAGTTGAAGTGATATATGTTCTGTATTTGTGTTTGAAAGTATCTGATACGTATGTGCTGTGAATGAACTGACTCGAGTGCTGTGAGTGAACGTGCGCCTACTCGCTCCACGAGGAAGCAAATACGAGTTTGGACCCCCGGACGTACGGTTTCGGCTCAGGCGACTGCAGTCGGCTACAGAAGGGGGAGACGCCCCTAGAGTATATGGTGCGGAATTTTGATGCATTATATACAACCCATGACTATGGTGTAGAATTGACAAAAGAGAAATTAAAAGTAATGTGTACAGTTGTGTGGCCGATGTTAGTTTCAGGATGGCCAGAGCAGGGGTCAATGGACCCGGAGTTGGTACAGAAGGTACACTCCCAAATTACGGAGCAGTATGGACATCCTGAACAGTATCCATATATAGATATATGGAGATATTGCATTAAGAACAAGAGTCATTTTATAATGATAGCGGGGAGAAATAAGAAGCAGGACCCCCAGAATAATGGAGAGAGAGGGAGGCCGGTGTTAGATCAACCGGAAGAGAGTGATAATCTGCCCCCATCCTACCCATCATGTTATGGGGCAGCTAGGGAGGCTCTGAATGCCGCGATTGCGCGGGCGGAGAGGGGGGAGCAGGCAGCTGCGGTTGCTCGGTCAGCTCCCTCTGCTCCGTCTCGCGTGCCTGCGGAGGAAGAGCAGGGTGCAATGGGTGGAGGGGATGGAGAGGCTCCACCAGAGAAGATTGAGATGCCTGATGGGAGCATATATAAATTAGTGCCCCACGGGAGTGGTGATGATAGAGAAGAGGAAGAAAAACAGGGTGTCACCACACGCGCAGCGAATGATATCCATAAACCCCGGGATCCGTACCAACACAATCCCTACAAGAAAAGTGCTTTGCAATTGCCGCTGAGAGAGGTGCCAGGCCCCCCATTAGCGGATGGGAATCCAGGGCCAATGCAATACACATACGTCCCATTCACGACAACGGATCTTTTTAATTGGAAAACACACACACCACTGTATTCCACAAATCCCGCAGCAGTGGCCAGTATGATAGAGTCAGTTATGCTCACACATAACCCCACATGGGCAGATTGTCAGCAATTAATGTTGACAATGTTTACCACAGAGGAAAGAGCCCGAATAAATAGTAGCGCGCAAAAGATTTTACTCGCCCAAGCTGTAGCAGACGCTAAGCCACATCCAGAAGCATGGGCAGAGGAACACTACCCCAGAACAGATCCTAAATGGCCGTACAATACCGCTGAAGGAGTTGCCCATCTGCAGACATACAGAACCGCTGTAATTATGGGTGTTAAAGCGGGAGGGAAAAAGCCCACAAATATGGGAAAGATAGCAGATGTGGTGCAAGAGGTTAAGGAATCCCCAAGTGCGTTCCTAGAGAGATTGCTGGACGCGTACAGGATGTATAGCCCTATTGATCCTGAAGCGACGGAGAATCAGAGGTTAATTAACTCTTCGTTTGTGGGTCAGTCACAGAGGGATATACGGAACAAAATACAGAGAATAGATGGGTTTTTGGGAAAAGGTATTAGCGAGTTAGTTGAGATCGCTAATAAGGTGTATCATAACCGGGATCTAGAGGAGATAAAGAAAC
>RXON01001914.1:0-88284 GCA_009667805.1 Leptobrachium leishanense | reverse complement strand
TATAGACCACACGGGCAAATAAGTAAATATATGATGTTTTTGGAGTTGCATGACGTGATCCCCCTTAGTTTATATTGTTTTTTCGTTCTTATGGTCTGTGGTTTATGACGGGTTTTTTTAAACCCGTATTTCTACATGCAAGACATGTTCCGCATCTATGGAAACCTTCACTCAATCCAAAATGATTACTTTTCTTAACCTCGTTAGTACAACTATGTATTATTTTTTTCTTAGGATTGTTTTTTATGGATGTTTACATTTCTTATATGTGTTACTTAGGGTCATTGTTTTTCCCTATCCTGGAGAATACATGACCTTATGCATTCACCATTTCGTATGCAGTCCAAATTTTTTTACTGTATATGTTATTATTTACTATCACTCTTACC
The DNA here is from genome assembly GCA_009667805.1 of Leptobrachium leishanense. Classification (NCBI taxonomy): domain Eukaryota; kingdom Metazoa; phylum Chordata; class Amphibia; order Anura; family Megophryidae; genus Leptobrachium; species Leptobrachium leishanense. The sequence continues at coordinate 87,895 of RXON01001914.1, read as the reverse complement.
TCTGTGTGAGACAATTGACAATTTTAGTGTCAGTTTTTATCTTTATTTTTCATTTCATTTTTCCCCATGGCCTATTCCTTGGAGTCTGGTGGGGTTATATCACCCTTACCTGTACTGCAGCATGTGGTATATATAGGATTATATATATTTATTCATATTTTTATTGTTTTTGGCTTTGTTTTTGTTCTTTCTAGGATGCATATGTGTATATTTTTATATTGTTATGCCTCATATGTTTTGCTCTTTTTATCCGATCTATGCTCTATATGGCTCATTATATGTCTATATGTCCTCTTTCCATATATGTTTTTTTCTTTTTTGCATATAGAACTTATGCTTCACGGAGGCCTATATGTCCTAATGGAATACGCCCCCTTAATAAGGACCTGCGGTATATGCATGCAGCCCGGCGGACTTATTATAGGGATAGAGGGCCCCCTTTCAAAGATAGCGTCTGTGGAACCAAGCAAGACGCGAATAACGTATGATAGGAAAACCGATGGCTGGATCCTACGGCGCATACGCCCGCCCTTGCACAACAAAATACGTCATTCCCCGTCCGGAAAGGGGATTCTGGAAGTGCCGCAGACCAGGCTGGAACGCAGAGAGGATCGGAAGTGGTGTCTCTTGAACACACCTGTTAATCTGTTTAACTGATGATCGTTACTATAAATGTATGTTTGTCAGACTCGTTTAACTATATTTTCTTTTTGGATACCAACTGATGAAGCTGCGTTAGCGGCGAAACGTGTTTTGGATGTATCTTTTTATTTTATTCATGTATTAAATCGTTTTTTATCTGGTGGAAAGCCTGCCTTTTATTTCTTATCCAGTGAAAGGGGGTTTGGTGTATCCTTATTTACACCCAGGCGCATATACAGAGCCAGTGAATCCACACAGGCTCTTAACCACGTAAGTGTTGCGACCACCTGGCTTTTATACTTTGTGGTTTACAATGCTGTACTATGGTATGTGTCTGCTTCATTTCATGTATGGTCTATGCAAGTAACCTTTGGTACTTCATGAAGACGGGACGGGGTCATCCCTGAAGAGACCCACTGTGATCATATTGAGCCTATATTGCACAGGCTCCACCATATGTGAGTTCTATTTTTCCACATATCCACCTCATATTTTTATACAGGCATACTGCACCATATATGTGTGTCTTTTTATTTTCCTTTGCATGTACATTGACCTCCACCTGATTCCATTGGACTGAAGTATATACAGGTCATTATTTTTGTGCTGCACTTTTTATCCACAATATTCTTGGGGTGCACTTCCCCTTATTGTGGTGTATCATTCATCTCCCACGGAAGTGGGGTTTCGTACTAGCGCTGTTCTCTATTCCCCTTTTTTCACATATACTGCTTTTGGGTCTTTTGGGATAGACCCTTTTGAGTACTTAGCTGCTGTACTGCTCCAATTCCGTGTTTTTCTTCCCCTCCACCTATTGCCACTCCAGCGCCCCCTTCTTCTGTATTTAAAATAATCAATGTTACTGCTCCTCGGTATCAGTGTGTGATTTATTAATGTTCTTTCAATACAGATTTACAGCAACCTCCGTGTTTTGGTGTGTTTCCATTTTCTATTTAATGATGATGCTGAGCTTGATAAATGGGATCCATCACTTTACACCGACTCATATTTACTGGCATCGCTCTTTGTAATTCCCATGTGTCTGACAGCCAGAGTGAAAAAATCCTCTCATTCACATCATCCCGCATGAAAATGATCATACACTGACACAGGGTCCCCCAGGGGCCACAACAACACCAGAGTTAAGAAGGGCCCTGCAATCTGCAAAATGATTAATATATATATATATATCCTCACCTGGGTTGCTGGTTTTAGAGTAGTGGAAACACAAAGCTTCTTTCGGAGGGAAAAAAAACCCTTGGCATATCCCCAAATTGAATTTTTTTCTCCCCCCCATATAACTATACCTACACATACATACAGATACATAAAGATACATACAGATACATACACATACATACAGATACATACACATACATACAGATACATACAGATACATACAGATACATAAAGGTACATACACATACATACAGATACGTAAAGATACATACAGATACATAAAGATACATAAAGGTACATACACATACATACAGATACGTAAAGATACATACAGATACATAAAGATACATACAGATACATAAAGATACATACAGATACATACACATACATACAGATACATAAAGATACATACACATACATACAGATACATAAAGATACATAACGATACATACACATACATACAGATACACAAAGATACATAAAAGGTACATACACATACATAAAGATACATACACATACATAAAGATACATACAGATACATAAAGATACATACACATACATACAGATACATAAAGATACATACACATACATACAGATACATAAAAACACATAAAGATACATACACATACATAAAGATACATACACATACATAAAGATACATAAAGGTACAAACACATACATTAAGATACATACAGATACATAAAGATACATAAAAGGTACATACACATACATACAGATACACAAAGATACATAAAAGGTACATACACATACATACAGATACATAAAGATACATACACATACATAAAGATACATACAGATACATAAAGATACATACACATACATAAAGATACATAAAGGTACATACACATACATTAAGATACATACAGATACATAAAGATACATAAAGGTACATACACATACATACAGATACATAAAGATACATAACGATACATACACATACATACAGATACACAAAGATACATAAAAGGTACATACACATACATACAGATACATAAAGATACATACACATACATAAAGATACATACACATACATAAAGATACATAAAGGTACAAACACATACATTAAGATACATACAGATACATAAAGATACATAAAAGGTACATACACATACATACAGATACACAAAGATACATAAAAGGTACATACACATACATACAGATACATAAAGATACATACACATACATAAAGATACATAAAGGTACATACACATACATACAGATACACAAAGATACATAAAAGGTACATACACATACATACAGATACATAAAGATACATACACATACATAAAGATACATACAGATACATAAAGATACATACACATACAAAAAGACACATAAAGATACATACACATACATAAAGATACATACACATACATAAAGATACATAAAGGTACATACACATACATTAAGATACATACAGATACATAAAGATACATAAAGGTACATACACATACATACACAAAGATACATAAAAGGTACATACACATACATACAGATACATAAAGATACATACACATACATAAAGATACATAAAGATACATACAGATACATAAAGGTACATACACATACATAAAGATACATACACATACATACAGATACATACAGATACATAAAGATACATAAAAGGTACATACACATACATACAGATACACAAAGATACATAAAAGGTACATACACATACATACAGATACATAAAGATACATACACATACATAAAGATACATAAAGGTACATACACATACATACAGATACACAAAGATACATAAAAGGTACATACACATACATACAGATACATAAAGATACATACACATACATAAAGATACATACAGATACATAAAGGTACATACACATACATAAAGATACATACACATACATACAGATACATACAGATTCATAAAGATACATAAAAGGTACATACACATACATACAGATACACAAAGATACATAAAAGGTACATACACATACATACAGATACATAAAGATACATACACATACATACAGATACATAAAGATACATACACATACATAAAGATACATACAGATACATAAAGGTACATACACATACATAAAGATACATACACATACATACAGATACATACAGATACATAAAGATACATACACATACATAAAGATACATACAGATACCTACACATACATAAAGGTACATACACATACATACAGATACACAAAGATACATAAAAGGTACATACACATACATACAGATACATAAAGATACATACACATACATAAAGATACATACAGATACATAAAGATACATACACATACATACAGATACATACACATACATACAGATACATACAGATACATAAAGATACATACACATACATAAAGATACATACAGATACCTACACATACATACAGATACATAAAGATACATAAAGATACATAAAGATACATACAGATACATAAAGATACATACACATAAAGATACATACAGGTACATACACATACATAAAGATACATAAAGATACATACACATACACAAAGATACATAAAGATACATAAAGATACATAAAGATACATACACATACATAAAGATACATAAAGATACATACAGATATATACAGATACATACAGATAAATAAAGATACCTACACATACATAAAGATACATAACGATACATACAGATACATAACGATACATAAAGATACATAAAGATACATAACGATACATACACATACATACAGATACATAAAGATACCTACACATACATAAAGATTCATACAGATACATAACGATACATATAAGATACATAAAGGTACATACACATACATACAGATACACAAAGATACATAAAAGGTACATACACATACATACAGATACATAAGGATACATACACATACATAAAGATACATAAAGGTACATACACATACATACAGATACACAAAGATACATAAAAGGTACATACACATACATACAGATACATAAAGATACCTACACATACATACAGATACATAAAGATACATACAGATACATACAGATACATAAAGATACATACACATACATACTGATACGTAAAGATACATACAGATACATAAAGATACATACAGATACATAAAGATACATACAGATACATACACATACATACAGATACATAAAGATACATACACATACATAAAGATACATAAAGGTACATACACATACATACAGATACATAACGATACATACACATACATACAGATACACAAAGATACATAAAAGGTACATACACATACATACAGATACATAAAGATACATACACATACATAAAGATACATACAGATACATAAAGATACATACACATACATACAGATACATAAAGATACATACACATACATACAGATACATAAAGACACATAAAGATACATACACATACATAAAGATACATACACATACATAAAGATACATAAAGGTACATACACATACATTAAGATACATACAGATACATAAAGATACATAAAAGGTACATACACATACATACAGATACACAAAGATACATAAAAGGTACATACACATACATACAGATACATAAAGATACATACACATACATAAAGATACATACAGATACATACACATACATAAAGATACATAAAGGTACATACACATACATTAAGATACATCCAGATACATAAAGATACATAAAAGGTACATACACATACATACAGATACACAAAGATACATAAAAGGTACATACACATACATACAGATACATAAAGATACATACACATACATAAAGATACATAAAGGTACATACACATACATACAGATACACAAAGATACATAAAAGGTACATACACATACATACAGATACATAAAGATACATACACATACATAAAGATACATACAGATACATAAAGATACATAAAGACACATAAAGATACATACACATACATAAAGATACATACACATACATAAAGATACATAAAGGTACATACACATACATTAAGATACATACAGATACATAAAGATACATAATAGGTACATACACATACATACAGATACACAAAGATACATAAAAGGTACATACACATACATACAGATACATAAAGATACATACACATACATAAAGATACATAAAGGTACATACACATACATACACAAAGATACATAAAGGTACATACACATACATACAGATACATAAAGATACATACAGATACATAAAGATACATAAAGATACATACACATACATAAAGATACATACAGATACATAAAGGTACATACACATACATAAAGATACATACACATACATACAAATACATACAGATACATAAAGATACATAAAAGGTACATACACATACATACAGATACACAAAGATACATAAAAGGTACATACACATACATACAGATACATAAAGATACATACACCTACATAAAGATACATAAAGGTACATACACATACATACAGATACATACAGATACATAAAGGTACATACACATACATAAAGATACATACACATACATACAGATACATACAGATACATAAAGATACATAAAAGGTACATACACATACATACAGATACACAAAGATACATAAAAGGTACATACACATACATACAGATACATAAAGATACATTCACATACATAAAGATACATAAAGGTACATACACATACATACAGATACACAAAGATACATAAAAGGTACATACACATACATACAGATACATAAAGATACATACACATACATAAAGATACATACAGATACATAAAGATACATACACATACATACAGATACATACACATACATACAGATTCATACAGATACATAAAGATACATACACATACATACAGATACATAAAGATACATAAAGATACATACAGATACATAAAGATACATACACATAAAGATACATAAAGATACATACAGGTACATACACATACATAAAGATACATAAAGATACATACACATACATAAAGATACATACAGATACATAAAGATACATACACATACATAAAGATATATAAAGATACATACACATACATAAAGATACATAAAGATACATAAAGATACATACAGATATATACAGATACATACAGATACATAAAGATACCTACACATACATAAAGATACATAACGATACATACAGATACATAACGATACATAAAGATACATAACGATACATACACATACATACAGATACATAAAGATACATAAAGATACCTACACATACATAAAGATTCATACAGATACATAACGATACATAAAGATACATAAAGATACATACAGATACATACAGATACATACACATACATACAGATAGATAAAGATACATACACATACATAAAGATACATACAGATACATAAAGATTCATACAGATACATACAGATACATAAAGATACATACAGATACATAACGATACATAAAGATACATAAAGATACATAACGATACATACACATACATACAGATACATAAAGATACCTACACATACATAAAGATTCATACAGATACATAACGATACATAAAGATACATAAAGGTACATACACATACATACAGATACACAAAGATACATAAAAGGTACATACACATACATACAGATACATAAAGATACATACACATACATAAAGATACATAAAGGTACATACACATACATACAGATACACAAAGATACATAAAAGGTACATACACATACATAAAGATACATACACATACATACAGATACATAAAGATACATAAAAGGTACATACACATACATACAGATACACAAAGATACATAAAAGGTACATACACATACATACAGATACATAAAGATACATACACATACATACAGATACATAAAGGTACATACACATACATAAAGATACATACAGATACATAAAGGTACATACACATACATAAAGATACATACACATACATACAGATACATACAGATACATAAAAGATACATAAAAGGTACATACACATACATACAGATACACAAAGATACATAAAAGGTACATACACATACATACAGATACATAAAGATACATACACATACATACAGATACATAAAGGTACATACACATACATAAAGATACATACAGATACATAAAGGTACATACACATACATAAAGATACATACACATACATACAGATACATACAGATACATAAAGATACATAAAAGGTACATACACATACATACAGATACACAAAGATACATAAAAGGTACATACACATACATACAGATACATAAAGATACATACACATACATAAAGATACATAAAGGTACATACACATACATACAGATACACAAAGATACATAAAAGGTACATACACATACATACAGATACATAAAGATACATACACATACATAAAGATACATACAGATACATAAAGATACATACACATACATACAGATACATACACATACATACAGATACATACAGATACATAAAGATACATACACATACATAAAGATACATACAGATACCTACACATACATACAGATACATAAAGATACATAAAGATACATACAGATACATAAAGATACATACACATAAAGATACATAAAGATACATACAGGTACATACACATACATAAAGATACATAAAGATACATACACATACATAAAGATACATACAGATACATAAACATACATAAAGATATATAAAGATACATACAGATATATACAGATACATAAAGATACCTACACATACATAAAGATACATAACGATACATACAGATACATAACGATACATAAAGATACATAAAGATACATAACGATACATACACATACATACAGATACATAAAGATACCTACACATACATAAAGATTCATACAGATACATAACGATACATAAAGATACATAAAGATACATAAAGATACATACAGATACATACACATACATACAGATAGATAAAGATACCTACACATACATAAAGATACATACAGATACATAAAGATTCATACAGATACATACAGATACATACAGATACATAACGATACATAAAGATACATAAAGATACATAACGATACATACACATACATACAGATACATAAAGATACATAAAGATACATAAAGATATATAAAGATACATACACATACATAAAGATTCATACAGATACATAACGATACATAAAGATACATAAAGATACATAAAGATACATACAGATACATACAGATACATATACACATACATACAGATACATAAAGATACCTACACATACATAAAGATACATACAGATACATAAAGATTCATACAGATACATACAGATACATAAAGATACATACACATACATAAAGATACATGCAGATACATAAAGATTCATACAGATACATAACGATACATAACGATACATAACGATACATAAAGATACATAAAGATACATAAAGACACATAAAGATACATACAGATACATAAAGACACATACAGATACATACAGATACATAAAGACACATAAAGATACATACAGATACATAAAGATACGCGGCACAGGAAATCACAGCTTAAAATCTGAGTATTCTCCGCTGACACAAACATCTCGTAGTCCATGTGTAACACAATTGCTGCACTTATTCATTAAACTGGTAAAACTCCGCAAACCCGAGCCAAGATAGGACACGTAAAAATGATTTCTGCACGCAACATTAATGCTAATGCGTCCGTTTTACGCTCGTTATTTTTTGACGGATGAAAAAAATGCACGAGGATTGTAATACCAGCGTTGATTTACGCGCGTAAACGCTTAACGCTGTGCGCAAAAATTCACGCGCTGCGCGAGTGTTTTTGCGTAAGGAATGTAATAGGGCTCACAGCGTCCACACCCGTCTCTCAATTCATTTCCTAATGCTCAGGTAAAAATAGAAACATAGAAAAATGTCGGCAGATAAGAACCTTTCGGCCCATCTAGTCGCCCAACTACATGGATACTTAACCTGGATTTATCTTTTGTTTAGGATAGCCTTATGCCTATCCCATGCCTGCTTAAATTCAATTACTGTTTTGGCCTCTACCACTTCTACTGGAAGACTGTTCCATGTATCCACCACCCGCTCAGTAAAATAATGCTTCCTGATGTTACTTTTAAACCTTTGCCCCTCTAATCTAAGACTATGTCCTCTTGTTTTGCTACTTTGTTTCCTTTTAAATATACTCCCTTCCTCTACCTTGTGGATTCCCTTTACGTATTTAAATGTTTCTATCATATCTCCTCTGTCTCGTCTTTTTTCCAAGCTGTACATGTTAAGATCATTAAGCCTTTCCTGGTAACTTTTCTCCTTCAAGCCGTACACCATTTTAGTAGCCCTTCTCTGAACTCTCTCTAAGATGTCTATATCCTTCTGGAGATACGGTCTCCAGTACTGCACACAGTACTCAAAGTGAGGTCTCACCAGTGCTCTGTACAGTGGCATGAGCACTTCCCTTTTCCTACTGCTAATACCTCTCCCTACACAACCAAGCATTCTGCCAGCATTTCCAAGCATTCTGCCAGCATTTCCTGCTGCTCTATTACATTGACTACTTACCCTTAGATCCTCTGCAATAATAACCCCTAAATCCCAACCCTCAGATGTATCAAATATTCTATATTCAGCCCTTGGGTTTTTACGTCCCAGGTGCATTATCTTGCACTTATCCACATTAAAACTCAATTGCCACAGCTCCCACCATTTTTTTTAGTTTACTAAATCATTTGTCATTTGGCTGATCCCTCCAGGAACGTCAACCCTGTTGCAAATCTTTGTGTCATCAGCAAAAAGACATACTTTTCCATTAATACCTTCTGCAATATCACTAATAAAAATAATAAAGAGAATGGGTCCAAGTACTGACCCCTGAGGTACCCCACTGGTAACAAGACCTTGTGCCCAATAAACTCCATTTACCACAACCCTCTGTTGCCTGTCACTCAGCCACTGCCTAATCCATTCAACAATATTGGAATCCAAGCTCAAAGATTGCAATTTATTGATAAGCCTTCTATGCGGAACAGTATCAAAAGCCTTACTGAAATCTAAATAAGCAATGTCTACTGCACCACCTGTGTCTATTATTTTTGTTACCCAATCAAAAAAATCAATAAGATTAGTTTGGCATGATCTCCCTGAGGTAAACCCATGTTGTTTCTGATCCTGTAATCTATGTGTTTTTAGATGTTCAGCAATCCTTTCCTTTAACATAGTTTCCATTAATTTCCCCACTACTGACGTAAGACTAACTGGCCTATAGTTCCCCGATTCCTCCCTACTACCCTTCTTGTAAATGGGCACAATATTTGCAAATTTCCAGTCTTCTGGGACGACTCCCGTTAGCAAGGATTGGTTAAATAAATCTGTTAACGGTTTTGCTATTACATCACTGAGCTCTTTTAATAATTTAGGGTGGATCCCATCAGGCCCCATTGACTTATTTGTCTTTACTTTAGACAGCTGCTGTAGAACCTCCTTCTCTGTAAACTGATATGTAAATGTATAAAAAGGGAGGGTCCTAGTGGCGCAATCTGTTATTAGAGTGAATTATAATCGGTATGAATTCCTATAAATCCTATAAAATCTCAGCCTAGATAGCATATATAAATGGGGATTATGCAACTCTAGTAACGTCAATATGCCTAAAATAGGTAAATTATATACGTGATTCCCAGTGTTCTGGGATAAGTGCACGATCAAAACGACCAGTTGAAATGCAACCGTGAATAATCTATGTGCAATATTGCCACTGTGCAATTAAGCAAAAAAAGTGCGTATATTGCAGAAAGCAACTAAAGTGCAGATGCAAACAAAAGTGCATATATAAATCACATAAAGTGCAAATGCAAACAAAGGTGCATATATGAAAATGTCCTTAGAACGACTCTGCAGTCTATTCGTGTGATATTCTTTATGTTTCAGCAAATGCTGTTAGATTCAAGTCTCGTCTTTCAAAGTCTAGAACAAAAATATTCCAACCAACCATACACTTGGTGCTGAAAGTATAAGAAAGTCTGATTCGATCTCTATGTAGACAGTCCAGGTGTATATGCAGGGTCTTGATATAATGTCTTCACCTAAGTCTTATACAGACTCCCAGTTCCCAAATGGGAAAAAGAAAAAAAGGGGAGAAAGAGAGAAAATGATAGTGCAATATTGCCTTAAAAAAGCAGAGTGTCCATAGACAAAGGAACCTTCGGACCTCTCCCCCTCACCGTATGTGCGGGCCATCGGGTAAAGACAGGTTCCGCTTGGAAGGGCACAGCCTGTCCTTCCAAGCGGCGGCTGTCTTTAACCCCTAGGGGGCTGGATTGCGATATGGCGCTAACATGTGCCGTATCGCGGTCCCCTCCCGGAGCTGGCCGACATCTTGGATGTCGGCCAAGCTTCCGGGATATCCCCCTAATGACTGGCATGACCGCGCATAGTGCGATGGCGCCAGTTTCGCAATTAACCCCTTGCTGCCATCTATGGTGGAGATAGGCGGTTCCAATGAACCGCCTATCTCCCAATCCGTGACAGCTAGGGGTTAATGTTTACCCCAAATATTTTATGTATGTGCAGAACATACCTTTACATGATCCCCAGTCTTTTAAATATATTATCCCAGAAGCACCTTTTATTATGGAACAAATGGGACGCAAGCGCAAAGAATATACATCCCTAAGGACATTCCTGGATATTAACTTTATATGTTTATATATGCGACCATATAATGTGCAATATCTATTTTATTTGACTCCATGTGCAATATGTATTTGTATGCAATCCCTTCTTATAAAGACGCAAAGAATATGCCAGATGCCTTCTCAAGGACATTTAACCTGCACGCTTCATTATTTGCCCCTTATATATAGAGGGAATATGTGTACTTTAAGCCCTGGATAAACGCAACGTACGATCGTTCAGATGAAAGATCTCTAATTCTAAGCCTGGAACGGAGGCGCTGTACGCCAGAATCTGCCGATTAGACCAAGCCGGAGGACAATTAGGATGACATCATCATCCAGAGACAGAAGGGCGTCCACGTAAGAAAGCGGAACCACGCGCATTTGCCCTTCCAAATGGTACCTGGCATTAACCCCTGAGGAGCCGGATCACGAATCAGCGCTGAAAAGCGCCGATTCGTGATCTTTTCCTGGAGCTGGCCGACATCTTGGATGTCGGCCAAGCCTCCGGGAACTCCCCCTGAGGACTGGCGTCATCGTGCATAGCACGATGACGCCAGTCCTGGAGTTAACCCCTAGCTGCCACCAATGGTGGAGATAGGGGGTTCCAGTGAACCCCCTATCTCCCGATCCGTGGCAGCTAGGGGTTAAAGTTTGGTATTGTTGGATCAGCGAGAGCATGGCCGTTCCAACGATACCAAACACGAATGTGAAAAAGTTTGTAAAAAAATATATATATATTTAAAAAAAATATTATAAAAAAAAAAATAAACAAGTTTTTTTTCTTTTTTTTGGTTTGTTAATGCAGCAATATTGTTCCCATTTCAATTATAATGCGATCAATGATGCTGCACTAACGATTTTTGTATGCGGTGCGTTTGTTAAAAATCGTGTAATTTTCCCCAAAAAAAAATGTAACGAGACCCCATCTCTAATTTTTTTACCATATACAAAATATAACCGCAATTGCTCGCATGTTAAAATGTAAAAAAAAAACACTTTACACATTGTAAATTATTGAAAAATCATATTTTATTGCATTTTTTGTTATAATATACAGACAGGTCATGACGTATACATATAATAATGACATATTATGAATCTGCCGAGTCTGACGGAACGAACGATATATAATATGTCTGGGTCATATACTAAAATAAGCCTTCAAAACACGTTTAAACATGATGAGCAAAACCGGTAAAAATGACCTCAGCACAGGGGCGGGAAAAGCCTCAGCAGCGAAAGGGTTAAGATGTCATGTATGACCACAGGATTTATGTGCACTGATTATGAGCCTAAAAAGCCTAGAAAGGGCAATAACATTAAAGGAGAGACATTAGTAGATAAAAAAAATGAAAAGGCGTTTAAACAAAAAAATTTATGAAATGATATATAAGATCCTATGAATAACAATAAAAAGGTCTGTTACAGACAATAAAAACGCCATGCAAGAAAATTTTTATCAAAAAGTTTGATGAAAAATGCCCAAAGAATCCAAAAAAATAAATAAATAAATAGACTTTTTGCTGCATATAAAAAGAATAAATGGTTGAATAAATAATTAAGAAAAACAGATTTTTTTTTTACATTGAAACCTATGGTATTCACCTGAATAAACCTGCCAAATGTAACCACTGGAAATCAGGGCATTGTCAGGGTATAATCTCTGCACGTTATATATATTGGACTTCTCAGCCAAGCCTCCAATATGTCTATATTGGATTTACTGGACCTATCTCGGCAGTTGCCTCCAATATATCAGGGATTATTATTTCACAAGAAATTTATACGAGACACAAATATCAATCGTTTATATTTCCTAGAAATTCTCCTGAATTCTTTTAATTGTCTGTGTTCTGCTTTGAAGAATACAATAATCAATAATCGGATAAAAACATATATATATTTTTTACGTATACAAAAGAGTTTCAAATCTCATATCATAAACAAAATTTTATAAACCACAGTCCATCAGCATATAAAAACTAGCTTCACAATATATGTATCTCCGGTTGGTAACTGCATATATGATTAATATCATTTACCTTATCAGATAGTAACTAATACACAAATGGTTAATAAACATTTCTGCTTAATACAACATGCATTTCACAGCAAACAATGTTTAACCAGCCAGCTCTTATAGAAATATATATTTCTCTCTATGCTACATGGATCAACAAAAGATGAGCTAATTGAATGATAAGTAATAAAAACTTATTTAGTGAATCCTCCCCTAATCTCGAGAATTAAACTTCTAATCTTTTGCTTTTTATTTTGTAGTTATATAATTCCTTGCTTATTAATTTTAATCACAGTAATTTCCAAATTCAATATATATATTTATATCAATCCTACAACATTTTAGGATAATTCCTTATGTCCACTTCTTCACATCTTTATCTGCAGAATAAAGATATTTAGATTCTGGATCTAACAGTATCTGAGAAATCTCAGTCTATGTTGTAAGAATATCTACAAATATATATATAATTACATTAATTCCTTAATTTCATACATACCTCTTCAATCTGGATTTTGATAAGTCTGCCTTGGAATTTTCTATGTAATGCTTTGTTTTGGAATATGTGAAGATTATCAATATCAGATAATCAATGCATGTGAGTCAGAGATTTGGTGAGAGTCAGGGATTTGGTGAGAGTCTTGAGTGCCTCATGTCCTGGAATCTGCATGCATTGTGGTGTATGTCTCGGAGTCTTGGAATCTCAGCATCTCGGAGTCTCGGAATCTCAGAGTGTTTTGCAACCAACATTGCCGCTTCAATTATAGTCAATTTGACGTCACTGGCAATATATTTGGTATATCAAATATAAGATTTACTATCCTCTAGAGGGCAGTATTGCACTTCTTAATTAATTCCACCATTTCTTTTTATTATCTCGTGTCAAAGTTCAATCTGACTTAACAAAGACCCTCTCTCTCAGTCACTAGACATTTAGTCTAGTCTGTCATATCAAAATTTATATCCCTGACTCCTTTTTAGTTACTCACTGAGTCCTATCAGCTGAATTATTTTCTCTGGCTAAAGTCAACAGAATCTTTCATCAGTAATTTTACTATTACCCATTATATAATCATATAATATTTATTGGAGTGTATATTTCCTACTGTAAATACAACAAAATATACCTTGATTATAAAAATATATTTTGTGAATATATATATTTTACCTTAAACAGATTTTAAATTCTCATTTCTTTATACCCAAAGAGAAAATATCTTTTGTTTTAAAGACTTAAAACAGACCAATAAATTTAATTATGACAGGTCTTAGCAATTAGCTCTAGCATTATCACACAAAGACATTCTAGGTTCCTTCATGTCTGGTATTTTTAAAAAAATATATAAAAGACTTCACCCAGCCATGAACTCTGTAGAAAAAATCTCGTTCATTTCTAACTAGAGAAATTTGAAAGAAAAGACTGTCTTTAAAAACAAAATGGCTACAGGCATTCATTTTACCTTTTTCCTTTCTGTAATATACCCGACATAACCCCCCCTTTGGTTTTATCTGTTCATTGATCAAATTAGAATTGAGGAAAACATACAATAAACCCCCATTTTACCAATTAGGCTAGGTTTCTACCTTTCGCAACACATTTTTCTTCTTTCATCCATTTAATAACTGAAGATGCAGTGTTTTTAAACTTCAATGTACGTACTTTCTTTGTTAGTACAATCATCCAGACAGTTAGAAACATAATTACTATACAAATCACAATCTCTGTAATCTTTGGCCCGTTATAAGAAGATAGCAATTGATGATCAATCTGTGAATACATTGGAGCATAAATTGTTAGATTATCTTTTTATTAGAAGTTCAATAGTATGGTCAGGCTAGTTCTTTAGCAAAGATTTCAAATCTGGATTCATGGGTATCTCTTGCCCTTGGAATACGACAACGATTTGCATCTCGTAATACCAGACTTAATTTATAAAATGTAACTTCTCGATAACAACTCTTGATTCTTTAGAAACTTTCACGAGAATCACGGGTGTAGGTATAAACACTCTCTGTTTTGTACCAGATCCTTCCGGTAAGCATTTGCTTCTTTTTCTGTAATAACAGCGGTTGCAATAAAATATGCAGCAAATCTTTTCCTTCGGTGGTTCTTGTACATAGCAACAAACGGTATCCTGGCTTTATCCAGCATGTCTTTCAGGCTTGCATGAGCTTGATTCGCATGGGACTTTAGCATTCTCCTTGGTCAGAAGAAATCCAGGCGCCTCTTGGATTATTGTGCCAAGAAACGGTCCTGGTTCAAATATTTGATCTGCTCGGAATTGTGCGGAAAACCGTAGAATTTCCAGATAGTCGCAGTCTCCTTGGTGGTCCGATTCATCTTTGCGGATTAAGCGTTGCAGTTCAGATTAACCACTTTTCTCAATTTCTGTTGAAAGAAAGAATATAAATAACCATTCATAGACTAGCGATTTCACTCACTTTCCCTATAGATACTCTGATCTCTGATCAAATCTAATTTACCGTACGGATCTAGTCTATCTACTAGCTTGAGTTAAACATCTGAATGCTGGGAAGAAGAATCACATGTTAATTAAAACATCACTTCACATGATACCAGTTAAGTGTCTTCTGCTGGTCCATCTTCACATTCTGAGGTGATCTAGGATGACAATCATGCAATTGAGCTTGGCAGTTTTATTTCTTCTAGAAATACATAACATAACTTTTTCCAATAACATTGTGACTGTCTCCGTCCTTATCTAGATCTGTTATCCACTCATCTTGAGGATTTGGGTATCTGATCACTTCAGGGTCACTATGTCCATTTGGTTCTGTCTCCCTTTTGTGGAGGTGAATAATTAGCACGTCCTTTTCCAGACATATATCTCGAATTCTCTCAGGGGGAACACATATGGTGTTATCCTCCTGCCTCCTGGAGTCAGGGGCTTTGGCCTTAAGAAAGAGATATCAAGTGTCTGGCTATTTCTGAAGTGGACTTCAATAGAATCCGGCCTTTCCTCAATCACGTGGCAGTTACGCTGAGTGTGATGGGATTGGGATCTATCATAGCTGATTGGAACATTTACTTGGGACCAAATAACCTCATTGATAAAATCAATGATTGGATTTAACCTTTTGAGAAGGTCCATTCCAATAATTAGGCGATTTTGGGGCAGATCCACGATAAGCGTTGGATGCCGAATTACTTTATTCCCCAATTTAAAATCCAATTTAGCTGTGCCCAGAACTTTCAGAGATGTGCCACTCACACTCACTAGATTAGCATTAGATTTATCTAATCTAGGCTTCCTGGTGGACAGTTCTTGGACCTGTTCAAAATAATGAGCTGATATTAACGTAACCTGGCTTCCAGTGTCTAGCAAGGACGGAATATGTCATAAATTATCTTGTAATTCTACATTCACATAATATCGGCCTTCAATGCTATACAATTTACAGAGAAATTTAGAGTAAGATATGAAATTAGGTTTTGTACAGATTTTACCAACTGATTTTGCACTCTCAAACATGCTTTTGGCAGCTGTGCTTTCCATTTCAAATCCAGTCTTCTCAGCTTGCTCACACTTAGTCTGGGGAGATAAAATATATTTTCCTTCTCTTTGCACAGAAGGGGATTAAAATCTCATCAACGATACAAACAATGGAATTAATCATTTCATCATCACTTTCTGGTAAATTGTCATGGGTACTGGTTACTTCATCAGAAACATCATCTAGTCACTGGTTGGGTGGGGCTGCAGGTGTTGCATTGCTTACAACCTGACCAGGGTTATTTACAGTCATTAACTGAGTGATCTGATCCAGTTTTTCTGTCAGCACACGGAAATTTTACTGCATTTGACCAATACGCTGGCGTACATTATATCTCCGCTTTCTATTCGTCCTTGGGGACGAAGCTTGTGCATTATCAGACTCATCAGATTCAGTTTTACCTCTGGTCGCTTCCTGTCTAGGTACATTTTCCCTTGATTTAACCCACTGACTTCTAGGTACCCATTGCTTCCTAGATTGAAATTTACTTCCTGAATTTTCTCTGGCAAACCCTCTTTCCTGATCTGGTTTAGATTTCTCCCTTTGAGATATGGAGTCACGCAATGTTTCCACATAACTCTTTTTGTGGGACTCAAATTTAATATCACCCTTTTTAACGTGAGTTTCCGCTGTTTCCTCAGGTGAGTTTTTCACTCTTTTCCCCTGAGTTTCTTCACTATATTCAAATACAGTAAATAGGGTCATACTTTCTTTTAGTACCCAATCCAAACCATTTCTCGGGTCATAATCTCTTGCCAAAATAACCTTTATTTTATTTGGCAATGCGTCATAAAATAATTGGATAAATTCAGGGTTTTCAAAATCTGGGTTTCTTTCAGCCAAGCTATACGCATTTTTAAGGACTGAAAGAAATTCACGGGGGCTTTGATTAGGTCTACATTTTAGAGTTAAAATTGCTCATTTCGCAGCTAGACTGGTGCGGTGAGGCCCAAATTCAGATTTGACCTCGGAGACTATTTTACTCCAGTTACGTATACCAGATTCTTTCAAAGACTGAAAAAACTACCTATGTTTGCCTTCAAATACCCATGGGATAAACTCAATTTTCTGAGCATCTGAAGTAATCCCTAATATAGACAATGCTTCTTCAAACATCGCTAAATGGTTTATTATTTTTGGCGATCCCTTTAGGTCAAAGATACCTAATGAGTTTTTTAAGAAATGGACAATTTTCATTAAATCCTGAACTTTATGAGATTTCTAAATAGGCTGTGGCTGGCTAGAGTGATGTGATTTGAAATACTCCTGTGTAAGAGGCTTTGCTCTTTTTTCATCATGAGATTTAGTTTCACTTTCACATTCGCTCTCGCTCTGTAGATAAACAGAGCTGTCAGGCCTAATCAGTGATGAGTTATAGCTCAAAGTTTTCAAAGGGAACTTCTTTAAAGAAGGATTTTTATCCCTTCGAACATCAGCTTCAAAGGAAGGAGTTTTAACCCTTCGAACATCAGTTTCAACCTGACATAGCTCATCAGCGAATTTCTCATGTTCGCGTTTCATTCTCGCCAATTTTTTATTCAGCTCCTTATTTAATTTGGATAATTCATCACTCTCATCTTGCCATTGATCTTTTTCTTTTGCATACACTTTCAACTCCATTATCATTCGTTCTGACTCATCTTTTAATTTATTTACGGTATCATGCAAATCACAATTTTTATTTTCTAAGCTGTCTCTGGTTTCTTTGTCATCATTCAATCTCTTGTTCATTTCTGCGATCAAGTATATGCATTCAGGCACAATTTTTAAAACAAGAATCTCTTTGTCGTTTTTATTTGTAGCTGCGCTTATCTTTCGCAAACACTCAAGAAAATTTGATTGATCTGACCAGATTGAATCAGCATAACTAGAAACATTTGATTTTAATTCTTTTACCCAATCAAATAAATCGTCTGTGACGTGTAACTTGTCCTTTAGATAAGACATAACATCTATCAATACTATTTGATTAGCATGTATATGTACATCTTCCTGAGTCTCAGATTCTGACTCTGACATTTTTACACTGTTTAGTAGACAACCGTAAAACCACAAGTCAAAATACAACAAGGAGTCAAAATATATATATATATTATCTCTGTCTAATCAGACAATACTGACAATTATATTCCAAACAAAAACTACAATCTCAGTACAGTGCCTCCATATTTGTCAGGGTATAATCTCTGCACGTGAATACAACACGTTATATATATTGGACTTCTCAGCCAAGCCTCCAATATGTCTATATTGGACTTACTGGACCTATCTCGGCAGTTGCCTCCAATATATCAGGGATTATTATTTCACAAGAAATTTATACGAGACACAAATATCAATCGTTTATATTTCCTAGAAATTCTCTTGAATTCTTTTAATTGTCTGTGTTCTGCTTTGAAGAATACAATAATCAATAATCAGATAAAAACATATATATATTTATTACGTATACAAAAGAGTTTCAAATCTCATATCATAAACAAAATTTTATAAACCACAGTCCATCAGCATATAAAAACTAGCTTCACAATATATGTATCTCCTGTTAGTAACTGCATATATGATTAATATCATTTACCTTATCAGTTAGTAACTAATACACAAATGGTTAATAAACATTTCTGCTTAATACAACATGCATTTGCCAGCAAACAATGTTTAACCAGCCAGCTCTTATAGAAATATATATTTCTCTCTATGCTACATGGATCAACAAAAGATGAGCTAATTTAATGATAAGTAATAAAAACTTATTTAGTGAATCCTCCCCTAATCTCAAGAATTAAACTTCTAATCTTTTGCTTTTTATTTTGTAGTTATATAATTCCTTGCTTATTAATTTTAATCACAGTAATTTCCAAATTCAATATATATATTTATATCAATCCTACAACATTTTAGGATAAATCCTTATGTCCACTTCTTCACATCTTTATCTGCAGAATAAAGATATTTAGATTCTGGATCTAACAGTATCTGAGAAATCTCAGTCTATGTTGTAAGAATATCTACAAATATATATATAATTACATTAATTCCTTAATTTCATACATACCTCTCCAATCTGGATTTTGATAAGTCTGCCTTGGAATTTTCTATGTAATGCTTTGTTTTGGAATATGTGAAGATTATCAATATCAGATAATCAATGCATGTGAGTCAGAGATTTGGTGAGAGTCAGGGATTTGGTGAGAGTCTTGAGTGCCTCATGTCCTGAAATCTGCATGCATTGTGGTGTATGTCTCGGAGTCTCGGAATCTCAGCATCTCGGAGTCTCGGAATCTCAGAGTGTTTTGCAACTAACATTGCCACTTCAATTATAGTCTATTTGACGTCACTGGCAATATATTTGGTATATCAAATATAATATTTACTATCCTCTAGAGGGCAGTATTGCACTTCTTAATTAATTCCACCATTTATTTTTATTATTCTTATCTCGTGTCAAAGTTCAATCTGACTTAACAAAGACCCTCTCTCTGTCACTAGACATTTAGTCTAGTCTGTCATATCAAAATTTATGTCCCTGACTCCTTTCTAGTCACTCACTGAGTCCTATCAGCTGAATTCTTTTCTCTGGCTAAAGTCAACAGAATCTTTCTTCAGTAATTTTACTATTACCCATTATATAATCATATAATATTTATTGGAGTATATATTTCCTACTGTAAATACAACAAAATATACCTTGATTATAAAAATATATTTTGTGAATATATATATTTTATCTTAAACAGATTTTAAATTCTCATTTCTTTATACCCAAAGAGAAAATATCTTTTGTTTTAACCCCTTAACGCCGCAGGACGTACATTTACGTCCTGCATTAGGTGGGCTTTGACGCTGCAGGACGTAAATGTACGTCCTCGGCGTTTAGAGCCCCCCCGGGAGATACTCACCTTCTCCGGTCGCTCCCACTCTGTTCTGACTCCCCCGGAGTCAGATCAGTGTGATCCCTCCTCCGGCGCTGTGACGTCATCGCGCCGGTGGCGCGATGACGTCAGTTTCAGGCGTCCCCCCCCGCCAGAGCAGGGGAAGTGCCTGGAGGGGAGGGGAAGGATCCTTCGGATCCCTCTATCTCCCGATCGCCTGGTCCCCGGCGGCTGTGGCCAGCATCGCTGGAAGGGTCACAGCCTGACCTTTCCAGCGATGTATGGGGGGTTAACCCCTTAGTTGTCAGGTCGCGACCGGGCACTAATTTGTGCCCGATCGCGGCCTATTTCCGGTGGGGGCCGCCATCTTGGATGGCAGCCCCCACCTCTGGGTCACCCCCCGGTCAACTGACTCATCGCGCCATGCGCGATGATGTCAGTTAACCGGGAACCCCTAGCTGCAAAGGGATTTCCTATGGAAATCCCTTGCAGGAGATAGGACGGTTCTTTGAACCCCTTTATCTCCTGATCGGTGGCAGCTAGGGGGTCATGGCTGATATTGCTGGAAAGGCCAGAGCATGCCTTTCCAATGATATCAAACATGACCATGGTAAAAGTGAAATAAAAGTGTAAAAAAAGTAAAAATAAAAATAATAAAAAAATAATAAATTAAATAATAAAAAAATAATAAATATAATAATAAAAAAAATTTTGTTTTTTTTAATGCAGCACTATTGTTCACATTTCAATTATAATGTGAACAATGATGCTTCACTAATGACTTTTTTTTTTTGGAGGGTTTAGCTAAAATCACGCAATTTCTCCCCAAAAAAAAATGGGTTCACCGTTCTAATTTTTTTACAAATCTACCCAATAGAATATGACCGCAGAGCCTCGGATAATAAAATTAAAAAGAAAAAACACTTTACACACTGTGGAAGATTGAAATTTTATTGAAAATTCAAATTATTTTACATTTTTTGTTATAGCATTTTGGCAGGGCATGACATATACATATAATAATGATATATTATTAATCTGCCGAGTCTGACGGAAAGAACGATATATAATTTGTCTGGGTGGTATAAGAATACGTGACTTAAAAATGGTCAAAATGAGCTCAGCAAACTTCTACTTCCGAAACAGCGCCGAAGTTGTAAAATTACTCCCGTCCTTAAGGGGTTAAAGACTTAAAACAGACCAATAAATTTAATTATGACAGGTCTTAGCAATTAGCTCTAGCATTATCACACAAAGACATTCTAGGTTCCTTCATGTCTGGTATTTTTTTAAAAAATATATAAAAGACTTAACCCAGCCATGAACTCTGTAAAAAAAATCTCGTTCATTTCTAACTAGAGAAATTTGAAAGAAAAGACTGTCTTTAAAAACAAAATGGCTACAGGCATCCATTTTACCTTTTTCCTTTCTGTAATATACCTGACAGCATTTGTGTCTGTGAATAGATTAACCATTGTTTTTTTATGGAGATTTCGCTGCCGCCGAATGGGCACCGACCGTATTTCACTGCCGTCGAACAGGCACCGTATTTCACTGCTGCAGAACAAGCACTGTATTACACTGCCGTCGAACAGGCATCATATATCATTGCCGCCGAACAGGCACCGTATTTCACTGCCATCGAACAGGCACCGTATTTCACTGGCAATTCACCAACTATTTTTTGACTGGCCGAATGGCCGGGAAATTGCAAAGTACGGGGAATTTCCTGTTCGGTGCAATTTCGGGTCAGTTCGTCTCTCTGAATATCCCTGATAGTTATAGTAAAGCAGCAGCTCATTCCTTGAATCTGAGTGAGACCTGTATGAAGTTATTATATCAATAGTATTTAACACCTCGAAGTTTGGAAAAAAATCTATCCAACTTACGACTCCACTTGTTGGAGATGTTCTAATGCTCCAGCTACCTATAAACATATCTGGTGGAATGTGAACTTCTTGTTCCCTTCTGGGAGGAAACTTTTAAACTGATTTCTAGATGAATTAAAGTTAGAATGAAGACATACATTAAAATAACTTTGTTTCATTTAGGTTCAAAAAGATTGAAGCAAATAAGAGAAATCTTATTATTAATGTATGTTTAGCTGCAAAGGTAATAATAGTTAAAGCCTGGAAATCATGTTTACCTCCAGGGTTAAATGATCTCGTTATACAAATTAATTATCAAACACTAATGAAAAAAGGTCACTTTATGAATAATATGTGTAATGGACTTTATATCCAACAATATAAGGAATTGAAATGTGCAATTCATTCCCATCTGCCCCAAACCGCATTCCCCCATGTGCCTGCTAATTCTTGGTTCTGTTTCTGCTTTAAGATTAGGGATGAGCTGTTCGGGTTCGGACGGTTCGGGGTTCGACCCGAATTAGCCTGTTCGAGCAGATCGCGAATACCGAACATTTCCGGTATTGTTCGACCACAATGGACCACAATGCATTTTCCCACTAGGGATGTGCGTTTCGGGTTTCGGAATTTCATAATTTTCACGAAATTTCCCGATTCGTGCATTTGGATTTGACCGATTTTACGAAAATTTTCAGATCCGAAAACAGCAGATCCCAAAAAATTTACAAAATGAAACGAAAATATGTTCGGAATTTTCGAATGGACTAGAAATGTGTAAAATCGAAAATCATTTTCGTTCCATTCATAATTTCGGCTCCATTCCTGATTTCGGTTCCATTTCAGTAATTTCGGACAACGTATTTTTTGGTTATATCGCTGATTCTGTAATTTTGTATCATTCCCATCTCAATGTATCCTTCTTGTAAAACATGAGAAATCTCAATGTATCCTTCCTGGAAGACCAGAGAAATCTCAATGTATCCTTCTTGTGAAACCAGAGAAATCTCAATGTATCATTCTTGTAAAACATGAGAAATCTCAATGTATCCTTCTTGTAAAACATGAGAAATCTCAATGGCAGAATTATCGTATCGACAGAATTATCGTATCGACAGAAATATTGGATCTGAAAAACCATTAGTTTACATCAAAACGAATAGACACTTTGAAATTTGGAGAACAGACGTTCCGAAAAACACGAAAATTTCCAAAATTACAAAAAAAAGTGAATACGAAAAACGAAACGAAAACGAAACTAACCGAAACGGAAATCGGCTGAAATGAGCCGAAACGAAAATTTACAAAATACGAACGAACCGAATAGAACCGAAAAAAAAATCGGTGCACAAGTCTATTTCCCACTGCCTGAAGCTCCTAATTGGCTAGAGCCTTGCACCTGACCACAGGTCTGGTGCAAGACTGGTTCAACACTATGCCAATCACAGCTCAGAGTCCTGATGGGGCAAATTTTGTACCACTCTGTATTTTGGGGCTCACTAATTTCTTTAAAACACTTGGGAATTAAGGTGATCTGTGTCTCGTCATACAAAAAGTACCACTCTGTATTTTGGGGCTCACTAATTTCTTTAAAACACTTGGGAATTAAGGTGATCTGTGTCTCATCATACAAAAAGTACCACGCTGTATTTTGGGGCTCACTAATTTCTTTAAAACACTTGGGAATTAAGGTGATCTTCTGTATCTCGTCACACAGCCAGCAATTTTTTTAAGGGCTCACTAATTTCGTCAAAACACTTGGGAATTAAGGTGATCTGTGTCTCGTCATACCAAAAGTACCACGCTGTATTTTGGGGCTCACTAATTTCTTTAAAACACTTGTGAATTAAGGTGATCTGTGTCTCGCCATACAAACAGTACCACGCTGTATTTTGGGGCTCACTAATTTCTTTAAAACACTTGGGAATTAAGGTGATCTTCTGTATCTCGTCACACAGCCAGCAATTTTTTTTAGGGCTCACTAATTTCGTTAAAACACTTGGGAATTAAGGTGATCTGTGTCTCATCATACCAAAAGTACCACGCTGTATTTTGGGGCTCACTAATTTCTTTAAAACACTTGGGAATTAAGGTGATCTATGTCTCGTCATACAAAAAGTACCATGCTGTATTTTGGGGCTCACTAATTTCTTTAAAACACTTGGGAATTAAGGTGATCTTCTGTGTCTCGTCACACAGCCAGCAATTTTTTTTGGGGCTCACTAATTTCTTTAAAACACTTGGGAATTAAGGTGATCTGTGTCTCGTCATATAAAAAGTACCACGCTGTATTTTGGGGCTCACTAATTTCTTTAAAACACTTGTGAATTAAGGTGATCTGTGTCTCGTCACACAAACAGTACCACGCTGTATTTTGGGGCTCACTAATTTCTTTAAAACACTTGTGAATTAAGGTGATCTGTGTCTCGTCGTACAAACAGTAACACGCTGTATTTTGGGGCTCACTAATTTCTATAAAACACTTGTGAATTAAGGTGATCTGTGTCTCGTCATACATACAGTACCACTCTGTATTTTGGGGCTCACTAATTTCTTTAAAACACTTGTGAATTAAGTTGATCTGTGTCTCGTCACACAAACAGTACCACGCTGTATTTTGGGGCTCACTAATTGATTTAAAACATTTGTGAATTGAGGTGATCTTCTATGTCTCGTCACACAGCCAGCAATTTTTTGGGGCTCACTAATTTCTTTAAAACACTTGTGAATTAAGGTTATCTGTGTCTCGTCATATAAAAAGTACCACGCTGTATTTTGGGGCTCACTAATTTCTTTAAAACACTTGTGAATTAAGTTGATATGTGTCTCATCACACAAATAGTACCACGCTGTATTTTGGGGCTCACTAATTTCTTTAAAACACTTGTGAATTAAGGTGATCTATGTCTCGTCATACAAAAAGTACCACGCTGTATTTTGTAGCTCACTAATTTCTTTAAAACACTTGGGAATTAAGGTGATCTTCTGTGTCTCGTCACACAGCCAGCAATTTTTTTTGGGGCTCACTAATTTCTTTAAAACACTTGGGAATTAAGTTGATCTGTGTCTCGTCACACAAACAGTACCACGCTGTATTTTGGGGCTCACTAATTGATTTAAAACATTTGTGAATTGAGGTGATCTTCTATGTCTCGTCACACAGCCAGCAAATTTTTGGGGCTCACTAATTTCTTTAAAACACTTGTGAATTAAGGTTATCTGTGTCTCGTCATATAAAAAGTACCACGCTGTATTTTGGGGCTCACTAATTTCTTTAAAACACTTGTGAATTAAGTTGATCTGTGTCTCGTCACACAAACAGTACCACGCTGTATTTTGGGGCTCACTAATTTCTTTAAAACACTTGTGAATTAAGGTGATCTGTGTCTCGTCGTATAAACAGTAACACGCTGTATTTTGGGGCTCACTAATTTCTATAAAACACTTGTGAATTAAGGTGATCTGTGTCTCGTCATACAAAAAGTACCACGCTGTATTTTGGGGCTCACTAATTTCTTTAAAACACTTGTGAATTAAGGTGATCTGTGTCTCGTCATACAAAAAGTACCACACTGTATTTTGGGGCTCACCAATTTCTTTAAAACACTTGGGAATTAAGGTGATCTTCTGTGTCTCGTCACACAGCCAGCAATTTTTTTTGGGGCTCACTAATTTCTTTAAAACACTTGGGAATTAAGGTGATCTGTGTCTCGTCATACAAAAAGTACCACGCTGTATTTTGGGGCTCACTAATTTCTTTAAAACACTTGGGAATTAAGGTGATCTGTGTCTCGTCATACAAAAAGTACCACGCTGTATTTTGGGGCTCACAAATTTCTTTAAAACACTTGTGAATTAAGTTGATATGTGTCTCATCACACAAATAGTACCACGCTGTATTTTGGGGCTCACTAATTGATTTAAAACATTTGTGAATTGAGGTGATCTTCTGTGTCTCGTCACACAGCCAGCAATTTTTTTGGTGCTAACTAATTTCTTTAAAACACTTGTGAATTAAGGTGATCTGTGTCTCGTCATACAAACAGTACCACGCTGTATTTTGGGGCTCACTAATTTCTTTAAAACACTTGTGAATTAAGTTGATCTCTGTCTCGTCACACAAACAGTACCACGCTGTATTTTGGGGCTCACTAATTTCTTTAAAACACTTGTGAATTAAGGTGATCTGTGTCTCGTCGTACAAACAGTAACACGCTGTATTTTGGGGCTCACTAATTTCTATAAAACACTTGTGAATTAAGGTGATCTGTGTCTCGTCATACAAAAAGTACCACGCTGTATTTTGGGGCTCACTAATTTCTTTAAAACACTTGTGAATTAAGGTGATCTGTGTCTCGTCATACAAAAAGTACCACACTGTATTTTGGGGCTCACTAATTTCTTTAAAACACTTGGGAATTAAGGTGATCTTCTGTGTCTCGTCACACAGCCAGCAATTTTTTTTGGGGCTCACTTATTTCTTTAAAACACTTGTGAATTAAGGTGATCTGTGTCTCGTCATACAAAAAGTACCACGCTGTTTTTGGGGCTCACTAATTTCTTTAAAACACTTGGGAATTAAGGTGATCTGTGTCTCGTCATACAAAAAGTACCACGCTGTTTTTGGGGCTCACAAATTTCTTTAAAACACTTGTGAATTAAGTTGATATGTGTCTCATCACACAAATAGTACTACGCTGTATTTTGGGGCTCACTAATTGATTTAAAACATTTGTGAATTGAGGTGATCTTCTGTGTCTCGTCTCACAGCCAGCAATTTTTTTTGGGCTAACTAATTTCTTTAAAACACTTGTGAATTAAGGTGATCTGTGTCTCGTCATGCAAACAGTACCACGCTGTATTTTGGGGCTCACTAATTTCTTTAAAACACTTGGGAATTAAGGTGATCTTCTGTGTCTCGTCACACAGCCAGCAATTTTTTTTGGGGCTCACTAATTTCTTTAAAACACTTGTGAATTAAGGTGATCTGTGTCTCATCATACAAAAAGTACCACGCTGTATTTTGTAGGGAGGTGCACCGATTTTTTTTTCGGTTCGATCCGATTTGATTTTTCAAATTTTTAAACTTTTCGATTCGGCTCGTTTCGACTGCTTTCTGTTTCGATTCGGTTCGGCTCGATTCGTTTTTCGGGTACATTTATTTTTCGGAATATCGACCATTTTTCGTATTTTCGGGTCACTTTCCTCGGTTTCTGTATCGACTTTTCGTTATTTCGGAAATTTTTGTTTTTCGGAATGGTACATGGTTTTCGGTATATATCGACTATTTTTCGTATTTTCGTGTCACTTTGCTCGTTTTTTGGTTATCGGCTTTTCGCTAATTTCGGAAATTTTCGTTTTTTTCGGAACATCTGTTTTCCTCGTTTCAAAGCTGTCTAACTCTATTGCCCCAGCAGTCCAGCACATGGATTTTCCCCAGCACATGGATTTGCCCCAGCTCATGGATTTGCCACAGCTCATGGATTTGCCCCAGCTCATAGGATATTGCCCCAGCACATGGATTTGCCCCAGCTCATGGATTTGCCCCAGCACATGGATTTGCCCCAGCACATGGATTTGCCCCAGCTCATAGGATATTGCCCCAGCTCACACATGGATTTGCCCCAGCTCATGGATTTGCCCCAGCACATGGATTTGCCCCAGCACATGGATTTTCCCCAGCTCATAGGATATTGCCCCAGCTCACACATGCATTTGCCCCAGCTCACTCATGGATTTGCCCCAGCTCATGGATTTGCCCCAGCACATGGATTTGCCCCAGCTCATGGATTTGCCCCAGCACATTGATTTGCCCCAGCATATTGATTTGCCCCAGCACATGGATTTGCCCCAGCTCATAGGATATTGCCCCAGCTCATAGGATATTGCCCCAGCACATGGATTTGTCCCTGCACATGGATTTGCCCCAGCTCATGGATTTGCCCCAGCACATGGATTTGCCCCAGCACATGGATTTGCCCCAGCACATGGATGCCCCAGCACATGGATTTGCCCCAGCACATTTACAAAGACAAAATTTACAGAATCAGCGACATAACCGATAATAGTTAAATAAATGATGTTCAGAATTACCGAAATGGAACCGAAATCCCGAATGGAACCGAAATCATGAATAGAGGGAAAATAAATTTCGATTTGACACATTTCAAGTCTATTCGAAAATTCCGAAAAAGTTTCGATTTGCCGTTTTCGAAAATTTTTATTTTTTTCGGAAAGTCTGTTCTTGTTTCAAGGCAATAGATTTCGATTTGACACATTTCAAGTCCATTCGAAAATTCCAAAAAAATTTCGATTCGGCTCGGAAAACATTTCGGATTCGACTTTTTCGGATCTAAAAAATTTCGGAATTTCGGCCGCCTCGAAAGACCTGAATCGGGAAATTTCGTGAAAATTCTGAAATTCCGAAACCCGAAACGCACATCCCTAGTATTTTGGAGCTCACAAATTTCTTTAAAACACTTGGGAATTAAGGTGATCTTCTGTGTCTCGTCACACAGCCAGCAATTTTTTTTGGGGCTCACTAATTTCTTTAAAACACTTGCGAATTAAGGTGATCTGTGTCTCGTCATACAAAAAGTACCACGCTGTATTTTGGGGCTCACTAATTTCTTTAAAACACTTGTGAATTAAGTTGATCTGTGTCTCGTCATACAAAAAGTACCACGCTGTATTTTGGGGCTTACTAATTTCTTTAAAACACTTGGGAATTAAGGCGATCTGTGTCTCGTCATACAAACTGTACCACGCTGTATTTTGGGGCTCACTAATTTCTTTAAAACACTTGTCAATTAAGGTGATCTGTGTCTCGTCATATAAAAAGTACCACGCTGTATTTTGGGGCTCACTAATTTCTTTAAAACACTTGTGAATTAAGGTGATCTGTGTCTCGTCATACAAAAAGTACCACGCTGTATTTTGGGGCTCACTAATTTCTTTAAAACACTTGGGAATTAAGGTGATCTTCTGTGTCTCGTCACACAGCCAGCAATTTTTTTTGGGGCTCACTAAATTCTTTAAAACACTTGTGAATTAAGGTGATCTGTGTCTCGTCATACAAACAGTACCACGCTGTATTTTGGGGCTCACTAATTTCTTTAAAACACTTGTGAGTTAATGTGATCTGTGTCTCGTCATACAAAAAGTACCACGCTGTATTTTGGGGCTCACTATTTCTTTTAAACACTTGGAATTAAGGTGATCTTCTGTGTCTCGTCACACAGCCAGCAATTTTTTTTGAGGCTCACTAATTTCTTTTAAACACTTGGGAATTAAGGTGATCTGTGTCTCGTCATACATACAGTACCAATCTTTATTTTGGGGCACACTAATTTCTTTAAAACACTTGTGATTTAGGGTGATCTGTGTCTCGTCATACAAAAAATACCACGCAGTATTTTGGGGCTCACTAATTTCTTTAAAACACTTGGGAATTAAGGTGATCTGTGTCTCGTCATACAAAAAGTACAACGCTGTATTTTGGGGCTCACTAATTTCTTTAAAACACTTGTGAATTAAAGTTGATCTGTGTCTCGTCACACAAACAGTACCACACTGTATTTTGGGGCTCACTAATTTCTTTAAAACACTTGTGAATAAGTTGATCTGTGTCTCGTCACACAAACATTTCCACGCTGTATTTTGGGGCTCACTAATTTCTTTAAAACACTTGTGAATTAAGTTGATCTGTGTCTCATCACACAAACAGTACCACGCTGTATTTTGGGGCTCACTAATTTATTTAAAACTTTTGTGAATTGAGGTGATCTTCTATATCTTGTCACACAGCCAGCAATTTTTTTGGGGCTCACTAATTTCTTTAAAACACTTGTGAATTAAGGTGATATGTGTCTCGTCATATAAAAAGTACCACGCTGTATTTTGGGGCTCATTAATTTCGTTAAAACACTTGTGAATTAAGGTGATCTGTGTCTCGTCACACAAACAGTACCACGCTGTATTTTGGGGCTCACTAATTTCTTTAAAACACTTGTGAATTAAGGTGATCTGTGTCTCGTCGTACAAACAGTATCACGCTGTATTTTGGGGCTCACTAATTTCTTTAAAATACTTGTGAATTAAGGTGATCTGTGTCTCGTCGTACAAACAGTACCACGCTGTATTTTGGGGCTCACTAATTTCTTTAAAATACTTGTGAATTAAGGTGATCTGTGTCTCGTCATACATACAGTACCAATCTGTATTTTGGGCTCACTAATTTCTTTAAAACACTTGTGATTTAGGGTGATCTGTGTCTCGTCATACAAAAAGTACCACGCAGTATTTTAGGGCTCACTAATTTCTTTAAAACACTTGTGAATTAAAGTTGATCTGTGTCTCGTCACACAAACAGTACCACGCTGTATTTTGGGGCTCACTAATTTCTTTAAAACACTTGTGAATAAGTTGATCTGTGTCTCGTCACACAAACATTTCTACGTTGTATTTTGGGGCTCACTAATTTCTTTAAAACACTTGTGAATTAAGTTGATCTGTGTCTCGTCACACAAACAGTACCACGCTGTGTTTTGGGGCTCACTAATTTATTTAAAACTTTTGTGAATTGAGGTGATCTTCTATATCTTGTCACACAGCCAGCAATTTTTTTGGGGCTCACTAATTGATTTAAAACATTTGTGAATTGAGGTGATCTTCTGTGTCTCGTCACACAGCCAACAATTTTTTTGGTGCTCAATAATTTCTTAAAAACACTTGTGAATTAAGGTGATCTGTGTCTCGTCATACAAAAAGTACCACGCTGTATTTTGGGGCTCACTAATTTCTTTAAAACACTTGTGAATTAAGGTGATCTGTGTCTCATCATATAAAAAGTACCACGCTATATTTTGGGGCTCACTAATTTCTTTAAAACACTTGTGAATTAAGTTGATCTGTGTCTCGTCATACAAAAAGTACCACGCTGTATTTTGGGGCTCACTAATTTCTTTAAAACACTTGTGAATTAAGGTGATCTGTGTCTCGTCAACAAAAGTACCACACTGTATTTTGGGGCTCACTAATTTCTTTAAAACACTTGGGAATTAAGGTGATCTTCTGTGTCTCGTCACACAGCCAGCAATTTTTTTTGGGGCTCACTAATTTCTTTAAAACACTTGGAATTAAGGTGATCTGTCTCGTCATACAAAAAGTACCACGCTGTATTTTGGGGCTCACTAATTTCTTTAAAACACTTGTGAATTAAGGTGATCTGTGTCTCGTCATAAAAAGTACCACGCTGTATTTTGGGGCTCACTAATTTCTTTAAAACACTTGGGAATTAAGGTGATCTGTGTCTCGTCATACAAAAAGTACCACGCTGTATTTTGGGCTCACAAATTTCTTTAAAACACTTGTGAATTAAGTTGATATGTGTCTCATCACAAATAGTACCACGCTGTATTTTGGGGCTCACTAATTGATTTAAAACATTTGTGAATTTAGGTGATCTTCTGCGTCTCGTCACACAGCCAGCAATTTTTTTGGTGCTAACTAATTTCTTAAACACTTGTGAATTAAGGTGATCTGTGTCTCGTCATACAAACAGTACCACGCTGTATTTTGGGGCTCACTAATTTCTTTAAAACACTTGTGAATTAAGTTGATCTCTGTCTCGTCACACAAACAGTACACGCTGTATTTTGGGGTTCACTAATTTCTTTAAAACACTTGTGAATTAAGGTGATCTGTGTCTCGTCGTACAAACAGTAACACGCTGTATTTTGGGGCTCACTAATTTCAATAAAACACTTGTGAATTAAGGTGATCTGTCTCGTCATACAAAAAGTACCACGCTGTATTTTGGGGCTTACTAATTTCTTTAAAACACTTGTGAATTAAGGTGATCTGTGTCTCGTCATACAAAAAGTACCACACTGTATTTTGGGGCTCACTAATTTCTTTAAAATACTTGGGAATTAAGGTGATCTTCTGTGTCTCGTCACACAGCCAGCAATTTTTTTTGGGGCTCACTTATTTCTTTAAAACACTTGTGAATTAAGGTGATCTGTGTCCCGTCATACAAAAAGTACCACGCTGTATTTTGGGGCTCACTATTTTCTTTAAAACACTTGGGAATTAAGGTGATCTGTGTCTCATCACACAAATAGTACCACGCTGTATTTTGGGGCTCACTAATTGATTTAAAACATTTGTGAATTGAGGTGATCTTCTGTGTCTCGTCTCACAGCCAGCAATTTTTTTGGTGCTAACTAATTTCTTTAAAACACTTGTGAATTAAGGTGATCTGTGTCTCGTCATACAAACAGTACCACGCTGTATTTTGGGGCTCACTAATTTCTTTAAAACACTTGGGAATTAAGGTGATCTTCTGTGTCTCGTCACACAGCCAGCAATTTTTTTTGGGGCTCACTAATTTCTTTAAAACACTTGGGAATTAAGGTGATCTGTGTCTCGTCATACATACAGTACCACTCTGTATTTTGGGGCTCACTAATTTCTTTAAAATACTTGTGAATTAAGTTGATCTGTGTCTCGTCACACAAACCGTACCACGCTGTATTTTGGGGCTCACTAATTGATTTAAAACATTTGTAAATTGAGGTGATCTTCTGTGTCTCGTCACACAGCCAGCAATTTTTTTGGTGCTCACTAATTTCTTTAAAACACTTGTGAATTAAGGTGATCTGTGTCTCGTCATACAAAAAGTACCACGCTGTATTTTGGGGCTCACTAATTTCTTTAAAACACTTGGGAATTAAGGTGATCTGTGTCTCGTCATAAAAACAGTACCACGCTTTATTTTGGGGCTCACTAATTTCTTTAAAATACTTGTGAATTAAGGTGATCTGTGTCTCATCATACAAAAAGTACCACGCTGTATTTTGTAGGGAGGTGCACCGATTTTTTTTTCGGTTCGATTCGATTTGATTTTTCGAATTTTTAAACTTTTCGATTCGGCTCGTTTCGACTGCTTTCTGTTTCGATTCGGTTCGGCTCGATTCGTTTCTCGGGTACATTTATTTTTCGGAATATCGACCATTTTTCGTATTTTCGGGTCACTTTACTTGGTTTCTGTATCGACTTTTCGTTATTTCGGAAATTTTTGTTTTTCGGAATGGTACATGGTTTTCGGTATATATCGACTATTTTTCGTATTTTCGTGTCACTTTGCTCGTTTTTTGGTTATCGGCTTTTCGCTATTTCGTAAATTTTCGTTTTTTTCGGAACATCTGTTCTCCTCGTTTCAAAGCTGTCTAACTCTATTGCCCCAGCAGTCCAGCACATGGATTTTCCCCAGCACATGGATTTGCCCCAGCTCATGGATTTGCCACAGCTCATGGATTTGCCCCAGCTCATAGGATATTGCCCCAGCACATGGATTTGCCCCAGCTCATGGATTTGCCCCAGCACATGGATTTGCCCCAGCACATGGATTTGCCCCAGCTCATAGGATATTGCCCCAGCTCACATGGATTTGCCCCAGCTCATGGATTTGCCCCAGCACATGGATTTGCCCCAGCACATGGATTTGCCCCAGCTCATAGGATATTGCCCCAGCTCACACATGGATTTGCCCCAGCTCACTCATGGATTTGCCCCAGCTCATGGATTTGCCCCAGCACATGGATTTGCCCCAGCTCATGGATTTGCCCCAGCACATTGATTGCCCCAGCATATTGATTTGCCCCAGCACATGGATTTGCCCCAGCTCATAGGATATTGCCCCAGCTCATAGGATATTGCCCCAGCACATGGATTTGCCCAGCACATGGATTTGCCCCAGCTCATGGATTTGCCCCAGCACATGGATTTGCCCAGCACATGGATTTGCCCAGCACATGGATGCCCCAGCACATGGATTTGCCCCAGCACATTTACAAAGACAAAATTTACAGAATCAGCGACATAACCGATAATAGTTAAATAAATGATGTTCAGAATTACCGAAATGGAACCGAAATCCCGAATGGAACCGATATCATGAATAGAGGGAAAATAAATTTCGATTTGACACATTTCAAGTCTATTCGAAAATTCCGAAAATTTTTCGATTTGCCGTTTTCGAAAATTTATATTTTTTTCGGAAAGTCTGTTCTCGTTTCAAAGCAATAGATTTCGATTTGACACATTTCAAGTCCATTCGAAAATTCCAAAAAATTTTCGATTCGGCTCGGAAAACATTTCGGATTCGACTTTTTCGGATCAAAAAAATTTCGGAATTTCGGCCGCCTCGAAAGACCCGAATCGGGAAATTTCGTGAAAATTCTGAAATTCCGAAACCCGAAACGCACATCCCTAGTATTTTGGAGCTCACAAATTTCTTTAAAACACTTGGGAATTAAGGTGATCTTCTGTGTCTCGCCACACAGCCAGCAATTTTTTTTGGGGCTCACTAATTTCTTTAAAACACTTGGGAATTAAGGTGATCTGTGTCTCGTCATACCAAAAGTACCACGCTGTATTTTGGGGCTCACTAATTTCTTTAAAACACTTGGGAATTAAGGTGATCTGTGTCTCGTCATACAAACAGTACCACGCTGTATTTTGGGGCTCACTAATTTCTTTAAAACACTTGGGAATTAAGGTGATCTATGTCTCGTCATACAAAAAGTACCACGCTGTATTTTGGAGCTCACTAATTTCTTTAAAACACCTGTCAATTAAGGTGATCTGTGTCTCGTCATATAAAAAGTACCACGCTGTATTTTGGGGCTCACTAATTCTCTTAAAAACACTTGTGAATTAAGGTGATCTGTGTCTCGTCATACAAAAAGTACCACGCTGTATTTTGGGGCTCACTAATTTCTTTAAAACACTTGGGAATTAAGGTGATCTTCTGTGTCTCGTCACACAGCCAGCAATTTTTTTTGGGGCTCACTAAATTCTTTAAAACACTTGTGAATTAAGGTGATCTGTGACTCGTCATACAAACAGTACCACGCTGTATTTTGGGGCTCACTAATTTCTTTAAAACACTTGGGAATTAATGTGATCTGTGTCTCGTCATACAAAAAGTACCACGCTGTATTTTGGGGCTCACTAATTTCTTTAAAACACTTGGGAATTAAGGTGATCTTCTGTGTCTCGTCACACAGCCAGCAATTTTTTTTGAGGCTCACTAATTTCTTTTAAACACTTGGGAATTAAGGTGATCTGTGTCTCGTCATACATACAGTACCAATCTTTATTTTGGGGCACACTAATTTCTTTAAAACACTTGTGATTTAGGGTGATCTGTGTCTCGTCATACAAAAAGTACCACGCAGTATTTTGGGGCTCACTAATTTCTTTAAAACACTTGGGAATTAAGGTGATCTGTGTCTCGTCATACAAAAAGTACCACGCTGTATTTTGGGGCTCACTAATTTTCTTAAAACACTTGTGAATTAAAGTTGATCTGTGTCTCGTCACACGAACAGTACCACACTGTATTTTGGGGCTCACTAATTTCTTTAAAACACTTGTGAATAAGTTGATCTGTGTCTCGTCACACAAACATTTCCACGCTGTATTTTGGGGCTCACTAATTTCTTTAAAACACTTGTGAATTAAGTTGATCTGTGTCTCATCACACAAACAGTACCACGCTGTATTTTGGGGCTCACTAATTTATTTAAAACTTTGTGAATTGAGGTGATCTTCTATATCTTGTCACACAGCCAGCAATTTTTTTGGGGCTCACTAATTTCTTTAAAACACTTGTGAATTAAGGTGATCTGTGTCTCGTCATATAAAAAGTACCACGCTGTATTTTGGGGCTCATTAATTTCGTTAAAACACTTGTGAATTAAGGTGATTTGTGTCTCGTCACACAAACAGTACCACGCTGTATTTTGGGGCTCACTAATTTCTTTAAAACACTTGTGAATTAAGGTGATCTGTGTCTCGTCGTACAAACAGTATCACGCTGTATTTTGGGGCTCTCTAATTTCTTTAAAATACTTGTGAATTAAGGTGATCTGTGTCTCGTCGTACAAACAGTACCACGCTGTATTTTGGGGCTCACTAATTTCTTTAAAATACTTGTGAATTAAGGTGATCTGTGTCTCGTCATACAAAAAGTACCACGCTGTATTTTGGGGCTCACTAATTTCTTTAAAACACTTGTGAATTAAGGTGATCTGTGTCTCGTCATACAAACAGTACCACGCTGTATTTTGGGGCTCACTAATTTCTTTAAAACACTTGGGAATTAAGGTGATCTATGTCTCGTCATACAAAAAGTACAACGCTGTATTTTGGGGCTCACTAATTTTTTTAAAAAACTTGGGAATTAAGGTGATCTTCTGTGTCTCGTCACACAGCCAGCAATTTTTTTTGGGGCTCACTAATTTTTTTTAAAACACTTGTGAATTAAGTTGATCTGTGTCTCGTCACACAAACAGTACCACGCTGTATTTTGGGGCTCACTAATTGATTCAAAACATTTGTGAATTGAGGTGATCTTCTGTGTCTCGTCACACAGCCAACAATTTTTTTGGTGCTCAATAATTTCTTTAAAACACTTGTGAATTAAGGTGATCTGTGTCTCGTCATACAAAAAGTACCACGCTGTATTTTGGGGCTCACTAATTTCTTTAAAACACTTGTGAATTAAGGTGATCTGTGTCTCGTCATACAAACAGTACCACGCTGTATTTTGGGGCTCACTAATTTCTTTAAAACACTTGGGAATTAAGGTGATCTTCTGTGTCTCGTCACACAGCCAGCAATTTTTTTGGGGCTCACTAATTGATTTAAAACATTTGTGAATTGAGGTGATCTTCTGTGTCTCGTCACGCAGCCAACAATTTTTTTGGTGCTCACTAATTTCTTTTAAACACTTGGGAATTAAGGTGATCTGTGTCTCGTCATACATACAGTACCAATCTGTATTTTGGGGCTCACTAATTTCTTTAAAACACTTGTGATTTAGGGTGATCTGTGTCTCGTCATACAAAAAGTACCACGCAGTATTTTAGGGCTCACTAATTTCTTTAAAACACTTGTGAATTAAAGTTGATCTGTGTCTCGTCACACAAACAGTACCACGCTGTATTTTGGGGCTCACTAATTTCTTTAAAACACTTGTGAATAAGTTGATCTGTGTCTCGTCACACAAAATTTCTACGTTGTATTTTGGGGCTCACTAATTTCTTTAAAACACTTGTGAATTAAGTTGATCTGTGTTCTCGTCACACAAACAGTACCACGCTGTGTTTTGGGGCTCACTAATTTATTTAAAACTTTTGTGAATTGAGGTGATCTTCTATATCTTGTCACACAGCCAGCAATTTTTTTGGGGCTCACTAATTTCTTTAAAACACTTGTGAATTAAGGTGATCTGTGTCTCGTCATATAAAAAGTACCATGCTGTATTTTAGGGCTCATTAATTTCTTTAAAACACTTGTGAATTAAGGTGATCTGTGTCTCGTCACACAAACAGTACCACGCTGTATTTTGGGGCTCACTAATTTCTTTAAAACACTTGTGAATTAAGGTGATCTGTGTCTCGTCGTACAAACAGTATGACGCTGCATTTTGGGGCTCACTAATTTCTTTAAAACACTTGGGAATTAAGGTGATCTTCTGTGTCTCGTCACACAGCCAGCAATTTTTTTGGGGCTCACTAATTTCTTTAAAACACTTGTGAATTAAGGTGATCTGTGTCTCGTAATACAAACAGTTACCACGCTGTATTTTGGGGCTCACTAATTTCTTTAAAACACTTGGGATTAAGGTGATCTTCTGTGTCTCGTCACACCGCCAGCAATTTTTTTGGGGCTCACTAATTGATTTAAAACATTTGTGAATTGAGGTGATCTTCTGTGTCTCGTCACACAGCCAACAATTTTTTGGTGCTCAATATTTTTTTAAAAACACTTGTGAATTAAGGTGAATCTGCGTCTCGTCATACAAAAAGTACCACGCTGTTTTTGGGGCTCACTAATTTCTTTAAACACTTGTGAATTAAGGTGATCTGTGTCTCATCATACAAAAAGTACCACGCTGTTTTTGGGGCTCACTAATTTCTTTAAAATACTTGTGAATTAAGGTGATCTTCTGTGTCTCGTCACACAGCCAGCAATTTTTTTTGGGGCTCACTAATTTCTTTAAAACACCTTGTGAATTAAGGTGATCTGTGTCTCGTCATACAAACAGTACCACGCTGTATTTTGGGGCTCACTAATTTCTTTAAAACACTTGGGAATTAAGGTGATCTTCTGTGTCTCGTCACACAGCCAGCAATTTATTTTGGGGCTCACTAATTTCTTTAAAACACTTGTGAATTAAGTTGATCTGTGTCTCGTCACACAAACAGTACCACGCTGTATTTTGGGGCTCACTAATTTCTTTAAAATCCTTGTGAATTAAGTTGATCTGTGTCTCGTCACACAAACAGTACCACGCTGTATTTTGGGGCTCACTAATTTCTTTAAAACACTTGTGAATTAAGTTGATCTGTGTCTCCTCACACAAACAGTACCACGCTGTATTTTGGGGCTCACTAATTTCTTTAAAACACTTGTGAATTATGTTGATCTGTGTCTCGTCACACAAACAGTAACACGCTGTATTTTGGGGCTCACTATTTTATTTAAAACATTTGTGAATTGAGGTGATCTTCTATGTCTCGTCACACAGCCAGCAATTTTTTTGGTGCTCACTAATTTCTTTAAAACACTTGTGAATTAAGGTGATCTGTGTCTCGTCATACATACAGTACCAATCTGTATTTTGGGGCTCACTAATTTCTTTAAAACACTTGTGATTTAGGGTGATCTGTATCTCGTCATACAAAAAGTACCACGCAGTATTTTAGGGCTCACTAATTTCTTTAAAACACTTGTGAATTAAAGTTGATCTGTGTCTCGTCACACAAACAGTACCACGCTGTATTTTGGGGCTCACTAATTTCTTTAAAACACTTGTGAATTAAGGTGATCTGTGTCTCGTCATACAAACAGTATCACGCTGTATTTTGGGGCTGACTAATTTCTTTAAATCACTTGTGAATTAAGGTGATCTGTGTCTCGTCATACAAAAAGTACCAAGCTGTATTTTGGGGCTCACTAATTTCTTTAAAACACTTGGGAATTAATGTGATCTTGTGTGTCTCGTCACACAGCCAGCAAATTTTTTTGGGGCTCACTAATTTCTTTAAAACACTTGTGAATTAAGGTGATCTGTGTCTCGTCACACAAACAGTACCACGCTGTATTTTGGGGCTCACTAATTTCTTTAAAACACTTGTGAATTAAGGTGATCTGTGTCTCGTCACACAAACAGTACCACGCTGTATTTTTGGGGCTCACTAATTTATTTAAAACATTTGTGAATTAAGGTGATCTGTCTCTTGTCACTGGCTGCCAGCTATCAGTGTGTCTCACTGAGTTATACCAGAGTTATTTAAATCTTTATACCAGAGTTGAATCAGAGTTCTGTATATATAATCTATATATCACTTACCATGTCTGAAAGAACAAAAAGGACAGGCAGACGCTCCCAGCCACTGAGAAGAGGGCAAGCAGCCCCTGTGTCGGGAGGCTGTGTCTCTGGTCGTGGTGGACGTGGTGCATCCTCTGCAGGGGCACGCTTGTCCTTTCTAACTGGTGCTGGCCGTCTTAAGCAGCAGCAACATACAGAGGACTTGGTGGGTTGGCTGACCAGGCCATCCTCATCCTCCGAGTCCTCTGCCAGCCAGGCTTCTAGTGCTTTACAGTCCACCTCAGCTGCCAAAGCATCTAATGCAGCCTCCATGTCCACAGCTACTCCTGCCGTAGCCTCGCTATCACACACGGAGGAGTCAGCTGAATTGTTTGACTACAATGAGAGTGACATGCTGCTTGAGGATGCGCAGCAAGTACAGTGCTCTGATTCAATCTCTGAGGTTGAGGAAGGGAGTATAATCAACCTAGAGGAAGGGGGTGCCAGTGATGACACACAAATAACTGGCACTCATGTTGCCCCAGCAGCTGCAGCATGCTGCCAAGTTGGCTCCAGTGATGATGAGATAGGGGGTGATTATGATGACAATGATGATGAGGTTACTGACTCCACCTGGGTCCCTGATCGAACAGAGGAATCAAGTGAGGAGGAGGAGGGGGAGAAGGCACAGCAAACACGAAGCACAACATCCTCTATGACCAACCATAGCATTAGCCAGTCCAAGGCATCAGATGTCAGAGCTGCTCAGGTGCAGAGCGCTGTTGTCTCAAAGCACACACGCAGGAACTCTGCTGTCTGGGAGTTCTTTAAGAAATGTGCAAGCAGACCGCACTGTTGATATTTGTAATCTATGTCAGATGAGGCTGAAGACACCGGATGCTTGAGTACCACGTGGTTGAGGCGACATATGACCACCTGCCACACATCCCTTTTGGCACAAAACTTTGCGTAGGTCCTCCTCCTCCTCCTCATCTGTCTCTACCCCCACTGTATGTCCTGCCATGTCATAGCCTACAACCTCCACTGACAGGGATGATGCTACAGTAATGGATGTACCAGCTCCTTCACAATGTGACAGTATCCCCATCAGCTGAAGATTTACGCAGTTAGATTACGTTGCCGCAGCTGCTGCAGCGTAAGAAAAAATATAGTCCCAACCATCCCCAAGCACAGCGTCTAAATGTCAGCTTAGCAAAATTACTCACATTGCAGCTGCTGCCTTTCCAGCTGGTGGACTCTGCTCCCTTCCGTGAATTTGCTGAATGCGCTGTACCATAGTGGCAGGTTCCAAAACGCCATTACTTTTCACGCAAGGCCATTCCAGCACTATACCAGCACGTGGAAGACAATGTTATCCAGTCATTGGGAAAGGCAGTCAGCAGCACGGTGCATGTCACTTTAGACACGTGGTCCAGCAAGCATGGACAGGGTCGTTACATTTCCTTCACGGCACACTGGGTAACTCTGATTGCAGTTGGGAGGGATCCAAGACGGGGCTCTGTGCTGGAGCTTGTTCATCCACCACGCCTCCAGAAAGCTGCTTGTATGAGGTCTGTCAGCTCCACCACCATCACCTCTTCCTCCTCCTCCTCCTTCTCTGTCTCTGGCGAAGTGGCAGTTAAACCCACGCCTGACAGGGTCTACGCAATGGCTCAAGCAAAAAGATGCCATACTGTGCTTGAGCTGGTTTGTTTAGGGGACAAGAGCAACACCGGGTCAGAAATTTTGTCAGCTCTGCAAGGCAGGTACAGAGATGGTTAACACCACGCCAGCTTGAGCTGGGAATGATCGTCTGCAATAATGGCAGCAACCTTCTCTCCGCCCTACGCAAGGGTAAATTGACGCATGTACCATGCCTAGCACACGTCCTCAATCGGTGTACAGCGTTTCCTAACAAGTACCCAGGGCTGCCAGAGCTTCGCATCCAGGCCAGAAAAGTCTGCAGCCACTTCAGACGGTCATTCCCAGCAAGCATTCGCCTGGCAGAAATTCAAAGAGAATTCCACCTTCCCACAAACCGTCTGATCTGTGACATGCCCACCAAGGTGGAACTCGACATAAGCAATGCTGCAGCGTCTGCACAAGCAGCAGAGGGCCATCAACGAGTACCTGTGTGAGTATGGCACAAGGACAGGTTCAGGTCAACTTGGTTTTTTTCCCCCCGCAGTGGCTGATGATCAAGAATGCATGCACTGTACTGTCACCATTTGAGGAGGCAACGAGGATGGTGAGCAGGGACAGTGCATGCATCAGTGATACAATTCCTTTAGTGTTCCTGCTGGAGCACACTCTGCGGGGAATTATAGATGTGGCTCTAGAGGCAGACCAGCGGGAGAAGAGGAGGCCTTCCCTAGCTCTCAAGGCCCCAGTCTTTCCGCAGACAGCATTCCAGCGGGTCCTACTCAGATCAGACAGGAGGAGGATGAGGAGGAGGAGGACTATTTAAGTAGTGGGGGCATTGAAGGTGGGGATTCCTCAAGGCAGGGTTTTGTGTGCCCAGAAACAGAAGGGCTTGTGCGTGGCTGGGAGGAGGAAGTGCACGATACGGTCATCCTCATTGACCAGGAAGACTCGGCAGCTAATGCCACCTCCAACCTACGCTGCATGGGCTCCGTAATGATGCAAA
Organism: Leptobrachium leishanense; assembly: GCA_009667805.1. Taxonomy (NCBI): domain Eukaryota; kingdom Metazoa; phylum Chordata; class Amphibia; order Anura; family Megophryidae; genus Leptobrachium; species Leptobrachium leishanense. The sequence goes on along the minus strand of RXON01001914.1, from coordinate 44,188 downwards.
GCCTGCTAAAGGACTCCAGGATTCGTGCTATCAAGGAGAGGGATCATTACTGGTTGGCAACCCTTCTTGACCCACGATACAAGGGGAAAGTTGCAGCGCTCATCCTGCCCGCACAGAGGGAGCACAGGATGAAAAAACTTGAGGACGCTCTAAAAGGACACTTGTGTAACACCTTTTCAGGCACTGGTAGATTACCAAGTGCTGACACATGTGCTTCTGAGGCTGCGGATGATCAGAGGAATAGTGGTGAAGGCCAGGGCCGCTTGACTGATGCATTTTTTAATTTTTTTAGTCCACGACGCCCAGGGACGTCAAATGTAGGCACCCATTTGCAGCGTCTTCACCATATGGTGCAGGACTACCTAGGGGCAAGGGCAGATCTGGATACCTTTCCAGCAGATGATCCACTGGCTTACTGGGTGTTGAGATTGGATCACTGGCCAGAACTTAGCCAATATGCTATGCAGCTACTAGGTTGCCCTTCATCTAGCGTGCTTTTCGAAAGGACGTTCAGTGCCGCTGGAGGTTTTGTCACAGACAAAAGAGTGCGTCTGTCCACCGACTCTGTAGAATGGCTGACATTTATAAAAATGAATCAGTCCTGGATCTGCAGCTATCAATCCCCTGATGCTGAAGTAATGGAATAGATAGGGGATGTCCTCTTCTGCATTCACAAAACGTCCAGCACTGAACTCTTCCACAGTACCACAAAAGGGTTACGGTGTGAAGGCACTTGCTGCCATGAAAGGCACAATATCTGGCTGGACTGACGCCTATTAAAAAAAAAACAACTTTTAAATATAGGACCACATGGTCCACCCCTGCACTCTTCCACAATTACACAGAGGGGTTACTGTATGATGATACTTGCTGGCCTGGCAGTCTTGCACCAAAGGCTGAATATCTGGGTGCACTGACGCCTTGACCAGAATCATATCTTTTCAATATAGGACCACATGGTCCACCCCTGCATTCTTCCACAATACTACAGAGGGGTTACTGTATGATGATACTTGCTGGCCTGGCACCAAAGGAAGAATATCTGGGTGCACTGACGCCTTGACCAGAATCATATCTTTTCAAAATATGGCCACATGGTCCACCCCTGAATTCTTCCACAATACCACAGAGGGGTTACTGTATGATGACACTTGCTGGCCTGGCACCAAAGGCAGAATATCTGGGTGCACTGACGCCCATTACCAGATAAAAAACTTTTCAATATAGGACTGCAAGGTTCACCCCTGCATTCTTCCACAATACCACAAAGGGGTTACTGTATGATGATACTTGCTGGCCTGGCAGTCTTTCACCAAAGGCAGAATATCTGGGTGCACTGACGCCTTGATCAGAATCATATCTTTTCAATATAGGACCGCAAGGTTCACCCCTGCATTCTTCCACAATACCACAGAGGGGTTACTGTATGAGGATACTTGCTGGCCTGGCAGTGTTGCACCAAAGGCAGAATATCTGGGTGCACTGACGCCTTGACCAGAATCATATCTTTTCAATATAGGACCACATGGTCCACCCCTGCATTCTTCCACAATACCACAGAGGGGTTACTGTATGATGATACTTGCTGGCCTGGCAGTCTTGCACCAAAGGCACAATATCTGGGTGCACTGACGCCTTGACCAGAATCATATCTTTTCAATATAGGACCAATGGTCCCCCCTGCATTCTTCCACAATACTACAGAGGGGTTACTGTATGATGATACTTGCTGGCCTGGCACCAAAGGCACAATATCTGGGTGCACTGACGCCTTGACCATAATCATATCTTTTCAATATAGGACCACATGGTCCACCCCTGCATTCTTCCACAATACCACAGAGGGGTTACTGTATGATGACACTTGCTGGCCTGGCACCAAAGGCACAATATCTGGGTGCACTGACGCCTTGACCAGAATCATATCTTTTCAATATAGGACCGCAAGGTTCACCCCTGCATTCTTCCACAATACCATAGAGGGGTTACTATATGATGATACTTGCTGGCCTGGCAGTCTTGCACCAAAGGCAGAATATCTGGATGCACTGACGCCTTGACCAGAATCATATCTTTTCAATATAGGACTGCAAGGTTCACCCCTGCATTCTTCCACAATACTACAGAGGGGTTACGGTATGATGATACTTGCTGGCCTGGCAGTCTTGCACCAAAGGCAGAATATCTGGGTGCACTGACGCCTTAACCAGATGCATATCTTTTTTTTTTTTTATAAATGTAATTTTTATTTTCATAAAACTAATATTTGCGAATACAAACATAAATATTCCTATTTTTTAAAAGGTGTATGAGTGAAAAAGGTAAGAAGGGAAAAGAAAAGAAAAAGAAAAAAGGGGTTGCCCATACCCAAAGAGAAAGAAGAAGAAAGAGTAAAGAGATAGGGAGGAAATGAGAAATAGAAAAAGAACTGGCACTTCCATAAGACATGTCATGAGCGGTGCATGAAAATATGAAATCATCATTACATTATTTTCTCTGAAACATCCCCCTCTACTGAGAAGTTATCTCCGTCCCCCCCCACCCCCGCCTAATCCGATCCCATCTGAGCCAGCCAGGGAGTCCAGGTTTTGTAGTAAGTTGGTAAAGTGTGATTTGATATAGCTGTCAACTCATCCATCAGTTGAACGTCCCTCATCTTTGAATAAATTTTCTGGAAAGAAGGGAGTGTCGGAGAGTTCCAGTGTTCCGCTAGAACTCTGCGGGCAGCAAGTGTAATTTTAGCGATTAATTTATTTTCCTGTCTGGTCAGTCCTGGGAAAGGTCTGGAGAGAAGGTATGCCCAAGGGTCCATCAAAGTAGCACCCGGGAGTACGGCTTGAATCAAGGTATGTGTGGCGTCCCAAAATCTTCCAACCTCAGGACACGACCACCACATATGGATATATGTCCCCTTTTGACCACAACCCCTCCAGCAGAGATCCGGTGTAGCCGAGGACATGTGTGAGATCTGAACAGGTGTGGTGTACCAACGGAAGATCGTCTTAATAAGTTGTTCCTGATGTGAGGTACACACGGTGACACTCCTCATTGCCTCCCAAATATCGACCCAATCCTCAGCCTCTCTCTGCTCTCCGAGATCCCTCTCCCATGCCTGGATATAACGGAGTTCCTTCCAGTCCATTAGGGTAGTAAGTTGGCGGTACAGAGTAGAGATAAGACCCTTCTGGGGAGATCCTCTCATGCAAAGGCGTTCAAAAGAAGACTGCGCAGTCAACGCCGCTAGTTTTATGTGCGGTCTAGTCGCAAAGGCCTTTAATTGAAGGTATGGCAATGGGTGTGCTATTTTGGCCCGAACGGAAGGTGTGAGATCCCCGGGCTGGAGCACTTTACCCTTAATGTAGAGATGACCTATCCGTGTTAGATTGGAACCCATCCATCCCGAGGAGGAGGTGCGGGTGAGTCCCGGTGGGTATTCGCGATTCCGCATAATCGGTGTAAGTGGAGATGGGAACGTTGTGAGATCACATTTTGTCGCCAACCTGTCCCAGAGTCTGAGAGAGTTCACGATTGCAGGGCATATAGTGCGTAACAGTGGTCTCTGATTCCTGGGAAGCCATATCCACATATCAGGAGCATCCGGGTACAATAAATCCCTCTCCAAATCCACCCAACGATGAGAAGAAGGCGGGGAGTGCCAGGCCACAATTTGAGCTAGTTGTGCAGCATAGTAATACGAAAAAAGACACGGCAAGCCCAGACCTCCCGCCTCCTTAGGTCGGTACAGTGTGGCTCTAGCGACTCTATGGCGTTTGCCCCTCCAGATAAATGAATCAATGGCGCGTTGTAAGTCAATGATATCCTCTGATTTCAGTGCCACCGGGAGCGCCTGGAAAAAATATAGCAACCTTGGCAACACGTTCATTTTGATGCAGTTGACACGACCCACCCAAGAAATCACATACTTATCCCAAGATTCTAAGTCAGTTTTCAATTGTGCCCTTAGTTTATCATAATTAAAGTCATAAAGAGTGTGAGGGTCATTAGTTAACACTATGCCCAGATATTTGATAGAGGCAGGAGAGATAGTAACAGGAAAGGCAGAGCACAAAGAGTCAATAGTATCCTGAGAGACGTGGATCGTAAAGGCTTCTGATTTTGAAATATTCACCTTGTACCCTGAAATGTGTGTAAACTCATCTAGAATCTCAAATAAACAGGGAAGGGAGACGAGGGGTTGAGTTATGGAGAGAAGAATATCGTCCGCATACACCGAGACCTTATAAATTTCGTCCCGTACTGCCACCCCATTGATCAGCCGGTGGGCCCGAATGTGTTGGAGGAGGGGTTCTAAGTATAGTGCAAACAGGGTTGGGGAGAGGGGGCAGCCCTGTCGAGTGCCGTTAGATACCGAAAATGGCACCGGATCCGCTCCAGGGAGCGAAATCTGTGCCGAGGGACAGGAGTATAGTGTCCCAATCGCTGCGACAAAGGCCTCCGGTAATCCCATACGTCATAACAGGGAAAAGAGAAAAGGCCATTCCGCCCTATCAAACACCTTTTCCGCATCTAGGGACAGGAACATGGTTGGCGTTTGTGTCTCCCTTACCCTCCATACTAGTGTTGCTGCCCTTCAGGTGTTCTCATATGCCTGTCTATGGGGTATGAAACCCACTTGGTCCGGATGTATAAGTGCATGTAGGAATGGGTCCAGTCTGAGTGGGAGAACTTTTGCAAATAATTTAAGGTCGGTGTTGATAAGGGAGATAGGGCGGTAGCTCCCTAGGAGCTGAGGATCTTTTCCCGGTTTGGGCAGCACAATTATAGAAGCCAAAAGGGCATCCTGCGGTAGAGGACCTCCCTCCATTAAAGTATTAAACATCTTAAGAAGATGTGGGATCAGAGTATTGGGGAACGACTTGTAATAATGGTATGTAAAACCATCTGGTCCGGGAGCTTTATGGGGCTTCATCAACCCTATGGCCGCCTCTATCTCCTCCTTTGTGATTGGGGCAGCTAAACTATCCGCTTGTGCTTCGGTAAGGGCAGGCAATGAGGCTCTATCTAGGAAGTCTTCAATCCTGTCCCGCATAATCGGGTCAGGAGAGGAGGGAGAGTGGTTGTAGATGGATTGGAAAAATTGAGTGAAGGCATCTCGAACCTTATTTGGCGAGGTCAATGGGATGCCCGAGTCATCCATCACCGGAGGCAACGTCAGTCCTCGAGGTCGGGGTCTAAGTAAGCGCGCCAAGGGGGTGTCAGATTTATTCGACCGTTCATAATATCTCTGCTTAGACCAAAGAAGTGACCTCCCCACATCCTCCAAAAACAGGCGGTTGAGGTCCATTCTGGTTTGCGACAGAGCGGTGTATCCTTCCTTAGAAGGAGCGGCCTTATGGGCCAATTCCTGGTCCTGAAGACGGGTCTGAAGATCTTGAATATCCGCCATTTTCTGCTTTTTGAAATGGGACGCTAAGCTTAAAAGTTTACCCCTGATTACCGCCTTGTGTATACCTGTAAGGTGTCCGCAACCGCTTTACGTACCTCTAGTTTATCCAGTAAGAAGGGGTCTAAGCGCCACTTTCGTCCCGTTAAAGGCGCAAAAGGTTGGAGTTGTACAGTGACATCTGCGTGATCCGACCATGTGATAGAACCAATAGAGGACGACTTAACTACGGGGAGGCATGAGGGGGACGTCAAAATACAATCTATCCTGGAATATGTGTGTACCGGGGAGTAGAACGTATAATCCCTGACTGAGGGGTGATGAACCCTCCATACATCTATATAACCCAAATGTTGAACGAAATTGTGAAATTGTCTATCCTGCGTGGAGGGGGTGTGAGAGATCCGAACCCCGTGGTGGCCTGACCTATCCAGGGACGGGCAGAGGGCTGCATTAAAATCTCCCCCCAATACGACATGACCCCTTGCATGTGACGATATGAAGGATTGCGTAGAGGACCAGAATGCCGTGTCTGAAACATTTGGACCATATAGTGAAATAAATGTGTATTCCTGTCCATAAGCTGTGCCTATCACCACCACGCAGCGCCCGCATCATCCATATGAGAGCTCGTGACCGTAAAAGGACACGAGTCCCGTAATAGAATCGCGACTCCATTCCTTTTAGGAATGGCACAGGAGATGGAAACTCTAGAATATGCCGGGTCAGAAAGGCGGAAAGCTGCAGTCCTGGATATTCTAGTTTCTTGAATCATTGCTATGTCAATAGATTTACGCTTCAATTCCCGGAAGAGAAGACGTCGCTTGCGGGGAGAGTTCAGGCCCTTAACATTCAAAGACAATACATTCACGGTGGCCATCGCGGCAAAGAGTCGCGCGTTGTCATGACTACGGAAGAGCCTGTCCTACAGTAGGGACGAAAGAGAAGAAAAAGACGTAAAATAGAAAGAGGAAGAAAGAAAGTGGACAGCAGACCCCGTGATGGGCAATCACAGGGGTAGAAAGGAACGCCAGCCGAACGGGGAAACCGGAGGGGAGGCAACTGGTGGGAGGGAGAGATAGAAGGGAGGAAGCCGCCCCCATACTGCGCAGAGGAAAGACTACACAGATGGGGCCCCAACCCCCCGCCGAATATTGAATAATAGCACATTTAGTGTTAATGAAACAAATAAACATTTCCTACATATCTAGATAAAAGAAAGAACATCGGTAAATAACCTGCAAAGCACCAAAATACGACCTGACCAGAGAGCATCGCATCCACTAGGGCCTCAGTACGCTCGTCCGAGCGGGGCCTAGAGAGTGGAGAAGCCCTCAGCCGCCTGGGAATGAACCCAGGGGAGAACGAAAAAAGAGAAAAGCATCCTCTCATACGAGGTCACAGTGGGCGTATTGGACCCAGTTAGACCCGGTCAGTCCACGACCGTCGACCAGTCCTGGTCCAGGCGAGGTAGCGGTGGTTGTGGCTCTAGCTCCGCCAGCTCCGGTGGCACTGGTAGATCCAAGAGCCGCAATAAGGATTTGGCTTGGTGTAGATGGAAAAACGCATGAGTGCGGTTATTTTTCGTAACTATGATCTTAAATGGAAATCCCCATGCGTAACGGATGCCTTTTTGACGTAGCAGGCTCGTGACCTCCTTCCATTCCCTTCGGCGCGCCAGGGTAGCGGGAGATAAATCCTGGTAGAAAGAGAGGGGGGTGCCCTCATATTCCACACTCTGATCTCTTGTGACTTTCAGCAGGGCCTCCTTGGTGGGATAATAATGGAATCTTGCGACTACATCTCGGGGCGGTGCCGTCTTGTCCCTTCTGGGGCCCAGGGTCCTGTGTACCCGGTCAAAAAGTAACTTTACCGGGGGCAATTCTGGAAGAAGCCGTTTAACAATCCCAGTCAGGGTGGGCTGCAGTAAATCCCCCGTGATTGTTTCTGGCAGACCCCTAAGGCGAATGTTATTGCGACGAGATCGATTAGATTGATCCTCCAGGGCCTCTTCTAAATAGTGTACTCTTGTCTCCATCGCATCAGCGTGTGCCGCCATTGTATTATAAGCTGCCGCAATGTGGTCTGACCTGTCCTCGAGCCGGGCTGTCCTGTCTCCAATCTCTTGTATGTCCTCCGATAGGCAGCGAGATGTTTTTTCTAGTTCGGCCGCTATGAAGGCCCGCAGCCCTAGAATGTCTGCCTTCGTTGCGGGGCATGCTGCCGCCTCGTGCTCCCCCTGCACTGATGTTGGCGCCGGATCCGATCGGGCGCCATCTTGAGAGGCTGTTTCCGGCCTGGCCCGCGGGGAGAAGATCGGCGCTACCGCGGGTTCCGCGTCTTTTTTTTTATTTTTAAGGGTCCTCTTCATGACTGGTGGGTATCGCCACCCCTCTGTGCGCTGTATCTGCAGTTATTTCGCTGGTAGGAATAGCTATTCGGCGGGTGTTAGCAGGAGCTCACTCAGATCGCGGCCATCTTGGTTGCCGGCTCGACTCCGCCCCCCTGATGCATATCTTTTTAATATAGGACCGCAAGGTTCACCCCTGCATTCATCCACAATACCACAGAGGGGTTACTGTATGATAGTACTTGCAGGCCTGGCACCAAAAGCACAATATTTGGGTGCACTGCCACTGACGCCTGTATCAGATTCATATCCTCAGAGGGGTTACGGTGTGACGGCACTGTTGGGGACGCTAAAGGACCAATTTTGAAGCACCTATTGTTACTTTCATCCAAAGCCTGCATAAGTTTCACAAAAATTTAGCCAAGAAAATCAGTAAACTTTTTCTGCGTGTACGAAAATGTCTCCTCTTTTCATACAGACTGCCGCCCCAAGCAGTAGTTTATGGATAGATTAAAGGAAAAGCATTTACTGTCATTTGAAACATAATTTTTTTGTTTCTATACATCCTAGAAATCCGCCACTTCACGGGCAGGTTATGGGCACCTCCTAGGCACGATATTTGAGGGAATTTTTCGTTTTTATTTTTAACCCTTATTTCATGGAAAACTCACTGTCCCTTTAAAAACGTTTTTTTTAAAACTTTTTGTCCTTGTTTCCTGTCCGCCAGGGCACTACCCGGATCCCCATACACCTTTTTTTTTTTAAAACATATTTTTATTCGTCTCAGATCAAGATGAATTTACAGAAAAAGGGGTAACAGTTTGTTTTTTTCTTGTTTTTTTCCTTTTCATATCATGTACAATCTGTAACAATGCAAAAAAATCACAGCTTCCTGTGTTAATTAAAGTATTACATCACAAATCAGTACCGAAGTGTCATGGTAATGTCAGCATTTAAAGCTCAGAGGTGGACGGCTGGGTTAGGGTATCCCGGGAAGTGGAGGCAAGAAAGTTAACTAACAAGTGGTCAGAGGTATCTGAGGGGATCGGGGGGTGTTCCGCAGCATTTGTAGGGAATACCATGGGGCATCGCAGAACGTGTTTCGTAGGGAGGTTTTGACCTCAGGTGGTAAGGCACAAATAAAAGGGGACCAGTGGGTAAAGAATTGTTGAGTTTTCTCAGTCTGATGTAGTGAGGCCTCAGACCAGTCAGCCAAGAATATGGAATAAATTCTGTCGTACATCATGCGGAATGAGGGAGGGGTACCAGATATCCATTGAGATAATATGGCCTTTTTGCCCGTCGCTGCTAAGAGACCTAACCAAAAACGGTGGCATCTAGAGAGGGGTTGAAGGGTCTGTGAAGTTGGTAAGTTGAAAATAGCCCAGTTAGGCGTGAAGGGAATCTCGATTCGGAGAACCAGAGAGCTGAATCGGCGTACGGTGTCCCAAAATAATTGAATAAAGGGGCACGACCAGACAATGATGGAGGTCGGCTGGGGAAAAATTGCATTTTAAACAGTTGGCATTAGGTAATAGTCCTGAACGGGCCATTCTATCGGGCGCCATGTAGGCTCGGTGGAGTATCCTATAAAACATGTCCCAATAATTGGCGGATGGGAGAGTGCGTCTTGATACCAGAGTAGCCGACACCAGGTCGTGGGGGGTAAGGTTTGGAAAAGTAGTGGCCCATCGAGAGATAGCCCTCCAGGGTTTCGAGGTGGGGAGTGAATGTTGTAGAAGTGTGTAAATGGTTGAAGTCGAGGGAGGAGATGAACTATGTACGAGTAATTGCGTGTCTAACGGGTTAGTTAAATCAGTGGGAGATAAGGTGTGCAGTTGTGCGAGAAGGAACTGTCTGAGTTGTAAGTAATAAACAGGGTGTATAGTTAATGGGCAATGCGTTCTGTCAAGGCTGTGTAAGAATAAGGCAGACCTGATGCTCCATCTAGGTAATGGTGTAGAAGTCTAAAACCTCGCTGGGCCAGGGTTTGAAAAATAGGAGCCGGGAGGCATTTTGAAAGTGAGGGTTGTGCAAGATAGGGGACCAAAGGGATGTTTGCCAGGACACATTGGAGGCGTTTACGAATTCTGACCCAAGCTAATTTCGTCGTGGAGAGCAAAGGGTTATCGCGTAGGGGAGGGGGATGGCGGGAGAGTGTGGTGAAGAAATGCTAGTAAAGAGGAAGCAGGAAGTAGCGCTTGTTCCACATGTAAGGCTGTGAAGCGGGAAGTATCATTCAGCCAATCCGATACGTAACGATATAGTGCTGCTAGGTTATAATCTAGTAAATTGGGGGAAGTTGATACCTCCCCTAGCTATCGGTTGCTGAAGGCTAAGGAGTGGTATACGTGCCCGCTTATCTTGCCAAATAAAGGACGCGTACAGCCTGTTGAATAACTGAAGATCATTAGGTTTCAGTAGGAGAGGCAATACTTGTATAGTGTATAGTAATTTGGGAAATAAGGTCATTTTAATAAGTGAGGCCCGCCCCAAGTAAGAAAGTGGAAGTGAGCTCCAGGCCTCCAAAAGTGCTTTTGTTTGGGCTAAGTGAGGGTCTATGTTGAGTTTGTATAAGCGGGAGAGGTCAATCGGTAGAATAGTACCCAAGTATTTAATATACGGCGAGGGTGCCCAGGAGAAGGGAAAGCCCTGGAGCCATGAACCCTGTGGTTTGGGGCCTAGAGGTAGAGCTACTGTCTTGGCGTAGTTGATTTGGAAGCCGGAGGCTACGTGGAAGGAGTCAAACAACTTCAATAGGGGGGGGGATCGCGGAGGCGGGGTCTGAAAGGAATATCAACAAGTCGTCTGCAAAGGCTACAACTTTTAATACTATTGTGGGGGACAAATGAATTCCTGATATTGTTTGGGACATCTCTATGATACGTATTAGAGGTTCTAGGGCCAGGTTAAATAATAACGGGGACAGAGGACATCCTAGTTCCTCGTTCTAGGTTAAAGGGGGCGGAGTTGAGTCCATTTGCTGTGATCATAGTGGAAGGCGTAAGATAGAGTGCACGAAAAAGTGTTGATGAAACTTAATAAATCTGATTAAATAATTCCATGAGATCCTATCGAACGCCTTATCTGCATCACAGCTCAGTAAGAGGTTTGAGGATTGTGGCGTGAGGGAAGATGACCATATTGCCGCTATGGCTTTGCGTATATTGGTAGTGGAATGGCGGCCATTAAGGAATCCTGTTTGTTGAGGCCCTATGAGGCGTGCAAGAGGTTTTTGAAGACGGCGGGCCATGATGGAGGACAGTATTTTGAGGTCAGTATTTAGTAGTGCAATGGGACGATAGGAGGTAACCAATGTTGGGTCCTTTCCCGGTTTGGAGAGAACCACCACCCGCGCCTCATTAATATATGTATTGTTATACAGCGTGACTAAGTGGGGAATCACCAGGCCAGAAAGGAGTTTGTAATATTCCGCCCCAAAGCCATCTGGGCCCGGTGTTTTTCCGTTTTTAAGTGAGGTTATTGTCGCTTTGATTTCGGCGTGTGTGATGGGTACTGAGAGTGCGTCGCGTTCTCCTGGGGAGAGTTTAGGCACTTGGGCTGTATGAAAAAGATTTAGTTGGGCGGCACAGTCATCGGGGCCTGCCTTATAGAAGTCCGCAAAGTAGGTACGAAAGTGATCCACTATGTCATTAGGTTTGGTAAGAATGGTTCCGTCCGAGGTCTTGAGTTTTGAAATTAAGGGTCTAGTCTGGGTCTGGGAGCGTACCAATTAGCAAGAAGTCGACCTTGTTTGTTGCCAAAGCGGAACAGAGCCTGTTTTTGACGTTGGCATGTACGGTGTGCCTGTTCTGTGGCCAGGGAGTCGTATCGCATCTTGTCATTTTTGTATTTTTGGAGGGTCGTGGAGGTTGAGTCTAAGAGATAAGCTCTCTAGCTGCTAAGGAGCTCTGAGTGGGCATCGAGAGGTGTCTAGAAGTCTCTTTTTTTGTGCGGGCGGCATATTCCATTATTTGACCCCGAAGCACTGCCTTCGACGCAGACCAAAAAAGGTTGACGTCGTCGACATGCTCAATGTTATCGTCCGTGTAATTATTCCATGCCAGTTCAACGTGAGAGGTGAAGAGACCGGAGGTCATGAGATGCGAAGGAAAGCGCCAGTTCCTAGAATAGGGCACCGGGGTTTCCAATATGATTTCTAGTGTGATATGCGCGTGGTCCGTGAGAGTTATTGGGCCAATGTCTGTCCGTAGGGCACGGTTGGAAAGTAAGCTTGAGACCAGAAAAAGGTCTAGGCGGGAAAAGGATTTGTGCGGGTCGGAATAAAATGTGAAATCCCTGCCCGTAGGGTGGTGGAGCGCCATACGTCATCCAGGTCAAAATGGGACCTGAGGAAGGTCGGGCCTGTGTGTTGAGCACGTCCTCTAGCCATCGTACGACTGGGTGCTCGGTCTAAAATAGGGTCTGGGACCTCGTTGAAATCACCCCCCACAATCCTACGGGAAGAGTCGTGTAAATGGAGTAATGGTAACAGTGATTTAAAGAAAGTGAGATTGGGGCTATTGGGAGCATAGATGTTAAGTAGTTGTAGGGGTTCTTGTCCCACTGTCAGGGCCGAAGAGGTATATCTGCCTTCTGGGTCATTAATCTCAAGCAAGTCAGAGTATGGGAGACGTTTGTGGAGAAGGATAGTGGTACCACGAGATTTCTGCGTGTGGACGGATGATGTCTGGAAGCCTATCCAGGGGGTGCGTAGAGACTGGTTTGGGGAAGTCCAGTGCGTTTCCTGTAGGAAAATTATGTCAGGATCTAACTTTTTCAAGTATTGTAGTACTTTTTTCCTTTTGATAGGCGAATTAAGGCCTTCCACATTCCAGGATACCAGTTTCAACGATTTGCGTGTAAAAATCTGTGGTTCTATAGGAAGGGTACTTTCAGACATAGTCTCGTGGGTCATGGGGGATACCAATAGCGGGTTCTAAGCTTAACCGTCGAGAACAATTTGTTAAGTGGGGCCGGGAACCGTCCCAGCATCTGCTCCACAGCCATATACATTAGCGACCAGTGTTACCTCCTGCCTATGATTCAAAAGGCTAATCAGAAACATTTTAAACATTAAGCACCCAACAGGAAACATAGGGGTGCCTGCATCTGGAAGATAACAAAATGAACCAGAAAACAAACAGAAGAACCATAAACAATATAACCAAGATTAACCAAAAGGATCCGGGTGGAGTGGTAAACATACGGTTCGGACCGTGGTTGGATCTAGTCCTGTCCGTGGAGTCCAGCACCGGAGAGTTAGTAAAATCGAACAAAAGGGGAAAAAGTCGTAGAGATCCATTGTATCTCTAGGACCACGCTGAGCCCGTTGTAGAGTCGGAGCTACAATCAAGTTGGGGGGTTCGATGAGCGTTGCCTTGTGGATGTCGATGAGGGGGAACATGCAGTGTCATCTTCCAATATGGTCAAGGCGTCGTTTGGTGAATCGTAAAAGGTGACTTGACCATGAAGGTGAACTCGCAAGCGAGCAGGGTATTGTAGCGTGAACCGCACATTAGCCGCCGCCAATTTGGAGCAGATGGGGGCGAAGGCCCTGCAACGGGCCGCCAGAGATGCTGAGAAGTCCTGGAAGAGGCGTAAAGTAGTTCCATTGTATTCTAGGGTACTGGCTTTCCTATACGCCTGCATGATGCGGATTTTGTCTGAGAAATTCAGCAGTTTAGATATGACAGTGCGAGGGCAACCTAGAGATGGAGAAAGGTCCGGTCCCAGACGATGTACCCGTTCCACAGTCAGCGCTGAATTATCCGCTAGTCCCAGGGCTGTGGGGAGCCATGAGGACACAACGTGGTGTAGTTGAGGACCTTTTACGGTTTCAGGGAGTCCCACTATTCTTAAGTTGTTTCTACGGCTCCTGTTCTCTAGGTCGTCAACTTTGTCTATCAGGGAGGAAAGGAGCGAGTCGTGAGATTCCACGGATGTTTGGAGGGGGGTCAGTCCATCCTCCAGAGTAGACACCCTTTCCTCCACCTCAGTCAGTCTTTGTGCTTGCGAGGTGAGCTGGGAGAGCGCCAGGTCAATGGCGGTCGACAGTCGGCCCAATTTTTCATCTAGCAATGGCGAGAGCATAGCTGTGAATTCCGCCATCTGCATGACAGTAGTGGGCGGTGGAGGGGTATTCAGGTGTGGGCTGGAGGGCGGGCTTCCCAGATCAGATGTGGAGTGTGTCGGGGATCGTGTCGGGGCCGATGTACCTTTGCCCTGGGATTTGGTTGTTAGGCGTTTTGAACTTTTTGTGGATGATGCAACGAATTTATCCATGGTGAGGCGTAGGCAGGGCAACTGTAATATGCAGACAATGGGAGTGTCCGGAAAAAATGATATACAGACAGTGCGGAGTGTCCAGAAAAATTATGATATACAGACAGTGCGGAGTGTCCAGAAAAATTATATACAGACAGTGCGGAGTGTCCAGAAAAATGATATACAGACAGTGCGGAGTGTCCAGAAAAATGATATACAGACAGTGCGGAGTGTCCAGAAAAAACTATGACATACAGACAGTGCGGAGTGTCCAGAAAAATTACGATATACAGACAGTGCGGAGTGTCTAGAAAAAATTATGATATACAGACAGTGCGGAGTGTCCAGGAAAATCACATACAGACAGTGCGGAGTGTCCAGGAAAATGATATACAGACAGTGCGGAGTGTCCAGAAAAATTATGATATACAGACAGTGCGGAGTGTCCAGAAAAATTATATACAGACAGTGCGGAGTGTCCAGAAAAATGATATACAGACAGTGCGGAGTGTCCAGAAAAATATCTGATATACAGACAGTGCGGAGTGTCCAGAAAAAATATGATATACAGACAGTGCGGAGTGTCCAGAAAAAATATGATATACAGACAGTGCGGAGTGTCCAGAGAAAATTCGTTACGTTTTTTTTTTTTTTTGTTTGTTTTTTTTTATTTTTGAATAAAAAATGTATCTGGGTCGCAGAGAAAGGTTTTCTTAGATCTATATACAGTGGGCCAGCAAAGAATTTTGTAGCAATGGGGATCTCATTGGGGCAGAAGGACGAGGTAAGCAGGTGGTGTAGGGCTCCGGTCCAGCACCGAGTCGTGTGGTGGCACTGAGGGGGGAGGGGTTGCGAGCAGGCCGGGTCTGTCGGGTACCCGTTATCAAACGGCACGGGGTTCTTCCCCGCCGCCTCCGCTGATGGGTGACACGGTGGTCCAAACGGTGGGTCACTCCACCTTCAAAGCGGAGGTCGGGGCGCAACACCCGGAGGCGCTGATCATCTGCACGTGGGGGGCAGGAAGCCTTTCAAGTAGGCCTCTGCACGTGGTGGCGCTCCCGCTATACCAGCACCGCGGCAGCCGCCCGGTATTCGGCAAGCGGAGGCTGGATGGCGGATCGCTGGTGGTCCCCCTCCCTGTGGCAGCAGTATCCAGCCAGTGACTGTGCAGGGGCCGGGCGGAACCCGCAGAAGATTGCGCACCCACTCGGCGTGGGTATGGAGACGGCCGGTATACGACCTGTGTACCTCCGGGAGTGACAAATGGAGGATCGGCGTGGTCACTGGTGGAAGGTGAGCCTGGATCCTCCTGGGTGCCGACGGTGAACCAGTGGGGGACAGGGAATTCATCGTCGCGTGGTCTCTGTCGGCGGAGAGCTGTTAAAACGCGGCCATCTTCTCGGCCCGCCTCCCGGAAAAGCCCCATACACCTTTTATGGCAAATATGTAGCATATATGCCCTCTTGGAGGGCACTCTAAAAAACCGAATTTTCAGCCCCATTGGGGAGTGTTCGGGGAGTGTTCGGCTCATCCCTAGAATTTTTCATTCTCCAGTCATTCTCCTGCTTTTAACGCTCTCTGAATACCCCTGTAAGTTTTAGCGACTAGTGCTAAACCTTTCCTTTAGTGATGGTATTTTAGCTCACACCAGGTGATAGTTTTATTCGGTGATATGATTTAGTGGTGAAAATTATTAGTGCCCCCCCAGTTTTGAATGCAGTATCTTCTTTGCCCCCCCTAAATATTGTTCCTAGAGTCGCCACTGATTGTGGAAGAGTGCATGGGTGGACCTTGCGGTCCTATATTAAAAATATAATGGTAATGGTAATGGGCGTCAGTGCACCAGATATTGTGCTTTTGGTGCCAAACTGCCAGGCCAGCAAGTACTATCATACAGTAACCCCTCTGTAGTATTGTGGAAGAATGCAGGGGTGGACCTTGCGGTCCTATATTAAAAAGTAGTGATGAGCCGAACACCCCCCGAGTTCGGTTCGAGCCCGAACTTCCCATTTGTTCGGGACCGAACCCGAACCCGAACCCCCATGCAAGTCAATGGGACTGAAAATTCAGTTTTTTTGAGTGCCCTCCAAGATGGCATATATGCTACATATTTGCCATAAAAGGTGTATGGGGGTCCGGGTAGTGCCCTGGGGGATAGGAAACAAGGACAAAAAGTTTTAATAAAAACGTTTTTAAAGGGACAGTGAGTTTTCCATGAAATAAGGGTTAAAAAAAATAAAAAAAATTCCTTCAAATATCGTGCCTAGGAGGTCCCCATAACCTGCCCGTGAAGTGGCGGATTTCTAGGTTGTATAGAAACACTTAAAAACAAAAAAATGACGTTTCATGTGACGGTAAATGCTTTTCCTTTAATCTATCCATAAACAACTGCTTGGGGCGGCAGTCTGTATGAAAAGAGGAGACATTTTCGGACACGCAGAAAAAGTTTACTGATTTTTTGGCAGTGAAAAGCAGGAGAATGGAAACTTCTAGACCAAAAAGCCGATTTGG
The DNA here is from genome assembly GCA_009667805.1 of Leptobrachium leishanense. Lineage (NCBI taxonomy): Eukaryota > Metazoa > Chordata > Amphibia > Anura > Megophryidae > Leptobrachium > Leptobrachium leishanense. The sequence goes on along the minus strand of RXON01001914.1, from coordinate 27,656 downwards.
AAAGTGAGATAAATGGGAGAATTTTTCTGGTTCGGCTATTTTGACCTAGAATTTTTCCATTCTCCAGTCATTCTCCTGAGTTTCACCTTTCTCTGAATAACCATGACAGGGTTATTCAGAGAGCGGTGAAGAGCAGGCGAATGACTGGAGAATGGAAAATTCTAGGTCAAAATAGCCAAACCAGAAATATTCTCCCATTTAGGCTAGGGTCAGACTAGCGAATTTTTAATGTGCGTTTAGGCGCACTTAATCACAGCCGCACTAGCAGCAAATGACGGCCAACATACGAAGTACGGTCACATGAAAGTCCGGCTGCGCAACGCAAGTGGAAAATGAACGCATTTTTTCGAGAACGCAGAACCGCTAGTACGGACGTACAGAGTGCGCTGCGTCCACTAGCGGCGTGTGTGCGTGATTTGGAGACGTCAGACCCTGCTCATGTCCGGCCAACATAACGTCCAGACACCCAAAGTTTCCTGGTTTGGATCCGTAAAAAATCACGCACAAAAATGCGCATCGTATGACCGTTTTCGCGCAATCCGTGAAAAAATACGGCAATGCGTTCGGACGCACTTTTTGACGGTCGCTGCGAAAAATGCGTTAGTCTGACCCTAGCTTTATCTCCCTTTCCAAATCGACTATTTGGTCCAGATTGTTCTCTTTTCCTGCCATTCTCCTGGTTTTCACCTTTCTCTGAACAACCCTGAGAGAGAGGTGAAAGCCAGGAGAACTGGCAAGAGAAGAGAACAATCTAGACCAAATAGCCGATTTGGAAAGTGAGTTAAATGGGAGAATTTTTCTGGTTTGGCTATTTTGACCTAGAATTTTCACTTCTCCAGTTATTCTCCTGCTTTTCACCGCTCTCTGAATAACCCTGTGAATGTTTAATCCCGAGGTGAAAAATAATATTGCTTAAGGCTGGGGTCAGACGAGCGCAGATATCACGTCCATATTCGCAGTTATCACGTCCATAAACGTCCAGCATTCTGACCAATGGAGCCCCACACACGAAGTACGTCCGCACGGAAGTGCGGATGCATGGCGGATGCAGCAAACGGACGCAGGTTAGGCAAGAACGTAATACTGCTAAAACGGACGTGCGGAGTGCGCCACATCCGCAACGTCCGTGTAGCTTTGTATGTGAGTGATGAAACGAGGTCAGATGGACTGCATTTATATGTCCAGCATTTTTGACGGACAGAATATTTTTTCATTTTAATTTATTTTCCCTGCTACATCAGTCAAAAAATACGTCAGTGAAAAAAATGGACTGTTTGGCCACTACCTTGTTGTCAGTCAGTAAGTACGTCCGTACTGCATGGACGCACAGTCCGTACAAAATGCGCTCATCTGACCCTAGCCTTAGATGTTATTTTGAATTTTTTTCAAACACAAGTTAACCACTTGGCTGCTATGGACGCGCTCAGCGCGTCCAGCCAAGTGGTTCTCCTGTGCTATGGACGCGCTGAGCGCATCCATGCACAGGAGGCAGCAATCCGCCGGATTCTGGCGGATTGCTGCGCCCCCCCGGTGCGGGCTGACATCTTGGATGTCAGCCCAGCACTCCGGGACCCCGGCGGAGCAATTAGATGTCATCGCGGTGGCGCGATGACATCTAATTCAGGCGCCCCCCCCGCATGTGCGGAGGAAGCGCCTGAAAGGGAGGGGGAGGTCCTTCGGACCTCTCTCCCTCCCGATCTCCGGCGGGCAGAGGGTTAATCCAGGCACCGTTTGGAAGGGCACAGCCTGCCCTTCCAAACGGTGGCTGTGATTAACCCCTGGGGAGCCGGATCACGAATCGGCGCTGAAAAGCGCAGGATCGGGATCCTCTCCTGGAGCTGGCCGACATCTTGGATGTCGGCCAAGCCTCCAGGAACTCCCCCTGAGGACTGGCGTCATCGTGCATAGCGCGATGACACCAGTCCTGGAGTTAACCCCTAGCTGCCACCAATGGTGGAGATAGGGGGTTCATTGGAACCCCCTATCTCCCGATCCGTGGCAGCTAGGGGTTAATATTTGATATTGTTGGATTGGCCAGAGCATGGTCTTTCCAAGGATACCAAACATGAGCATGAAAAATGGTTTAAAAAATATATTAAAATAAATAAAAAAATATATATGTTAAAACAAATATTAACAAGTTTTTTTTGTTTTTGTTTTGTTAATGCAGCAATATTGTTCCCATTTCAATTATAATGTGAACAATAATGCTGCACTAACGATTTTTGTATGCGGTGCGTTTGTTAAAAAAAGTGAAATTTTCCCCAAAAAAAAATGTAACGAGACCCCATTTCTAATTTTTTTAACAAGCGCACCCCATACAAAATATAACCGCAAACGATCGCATGTTAAAATGTGAAAAAAACACTTTACACATACTAAATTATTGAAAATTCTAATTTTATTGCATTTTTGTTATAATATACAGACATGACATACGTATACATATAATAATGACATATTATGAATCTGCCAAGTCTGCCAGAAAGAACGATATATAATATGTCTGGGTCATATATCAAAATATGGCTACAAAACGTGGTTAATCATGATGAGCGAAAGCGGTAAAAATGACCTCAGCACAGAGGTGTGAAAAGCCTCAGCAGCGAAAGGGTTAAATGCAGCATATTAGGATGTTTTAGGGAAATTAATTCTCAAATCTCAATCAGAAGCAGACACCACCCCACCCTCAGTATGGTGTACAATGTATCAAATTGATTACCAGAGTAAAAACACCTGGTGTTATGCCCGCTTGTGAACAGAGGTCATTTAGAGATGATAATCTTTCCACGTACACATTAGTTTTAAATTCAATATCTAATAAACCATTGCTTATAATATTCTGCAGTAAAGAGTCTCTTTATTTCTAAATTTTTTAGTATTTTTTTAAGAATTTTCTATACTTTTTTCAAAATTTCTTTTTTTTTTCGAACTCGAACCGAACATACACAAAAGGTTCGAAATTTGCGAACTTTCGAACTGCCGAAGTTCGGGTCGAACTCCGAACCATCCGAACCCGAACAGCTCATCCCTAATCAGCATCATTCTACTGATCATGGAGCAGCTCCCTGTGTAAAGCAAAGTGATTAAGGATGGAGAATCCAGTTGAGTTTGGAGAAATGTTATGTCTTCATTCAGTGAGGTTATGGGTGGGTATGACATCACGACAGATCTTCTGCTTTAAGGATCAGGAGGGGTGATACTGGGAAGAGGAGCAATGAAGGATGACAGAACGTCTGGATGAAAGGAATGTTGGGTGAGGAAGCAATGTGTCTGTGATGCGGAGGTTGTGCGTGACGTCTTTGTCTTTTTATTGCGGCAACTTTACTGATTTCGGGGAATTAAGAATATAAGGGGTGATAAAAAAAGAGGGGAATATGGCATAAATAAGATAGAGTGCATTATGTAGCAATTTGGGGGTAATAAAGTACAGGATAATGGTTTGTGGACATAACATGTGTGTTATAGAGTTTGTGTAGGTTGTGTCACGCGGAGAGGACATAGCAGAGATTAGGAGTGAAATAAAAAGGTGAAATGTTACAAATCCCAATGATTTCTTTATTTTAAACACCCTCTTCTTATTTCGCTCTTCATCACAGATTTTATTTTTAGATTTTTTTCTGTCATAAATGGAAAATGCAGATTATTTTTTGCTGTTAAGTCACATGTTTCTATTCATTTTAACATTTATCTACATATTGCTTTTCAAAAGCCGTAAAGATCTGGTTGTGGCGCTCGCGTTACGGTGAATCAGTCACTAGTGAAGAGTTTGGGTTAATGTTAAAAACCAGGAAAGCGCAAACTTAACAAGCCCCGCCCCCTTTACAATCTATGTGTGCAATCCTCGGTGACATCACTGATTCTATATTTAATGACCTCACTGATTCTATCACAGAGGATCACTGGTTTGAGGTTTTTAGTGCTGTTAGTATTATTCAGTTCACCATTCTGATTCTTTCTGTTATATTATCGTCCTATTAGATGCTGGGAATGCCCGGTCATAAGACATTAACCCTTTATTGCGCTCCAGCTCATCACTGGGGATGATGGGAATTGATGTCTGGCTTCTGTAATCAAGACCCTGAAGTCGGGTAAACAGCAGCAGGTGTAAGTAAGTCCTTCAGGGCATATGTCTGCAACTTCCTTCTAGAATGTTCTGAAACAGGTTTTTCTGCATTCAGAGAAAAGAGAAGAAATAAGTTTCATTTGTCATTCTGCTTCCAGTGATGGCGTCTGCTGATCTGAGAGACGAGCTGACCTGCTCCATCTGCCTGAACATTTATACAGATCCTGTGACCCTGCCATGTGGACACAGCTTCTGCAGGACCTGCATTGTGATTGATCTGGACACACAGGAGGGATTTGGATCCTATAAGTGTCCTGAGTGCAGAGCAGAGTTTCAGGAGCGTCCGGCTCTGGAGAAGAACAGGAAACTGCGGAACATCGCTGACAGTTTTCGATCTACTCACCCAGAGCAGGAGGAGGCCGGGATCCCCTGTACTTACTGTATTCAGTCTTCGGTACCAGCTGTGAAAACATGTCTACATTGTGAAGCTTCTCTATGTGAAAACCACCTGAGGGTCCACAGCAAGTCAGAGGAACACGTCTTAACTGAACCCACCACTTCACTGGGGAACAGGAAATGCTCCGTCCACAATAAGGTCCTGGAGTATTACTGCTGTGAGGACGCGGCCTGTATCTGTGTGTCCTGCAGCCTGGCCGGAGAGCACAGGGGACACCAGGTGGAGACTCTGAATGAGGCCTCTGAGAAGAAGAAGGAGAAACTGAGAAACATTTTGGAGAAACTGACCTCACAGAGAAAGGAGACCGAGAAAAGAGTCCAGACCCTTCACGCCCTCAAAAGACATGCTCTAAAGAATATAGCCGGGGAAACAGAGCGAGTCACTGCCCTGATTAGGGACATCAGGAAACAGCTGGAAGCCCTGGAGAAGCGAGTCCTGAGTGAGATCTCCAGGCAGGAAGAGCAGGTCTCACTCCGAGTCTCAGATCTAATCCGGCAGCTGGAAATAAAGAAGGAGGAGCTGTCCAGGAAGATGGGCGACATCGAGGAGCTGTGTGACATGACCGACCCAGTAACTGTCTTACAAGGACGGGAATCAGACAGAGGCGATTATTGTGACACTGCGAGTAAACATGAAAAAGATGTAAAACCAGTCTATTCTGTTGGGGATCTGGACATGGGTCTAATCTCAGCAACTTTACATACAGGGTTAATTGATATTGTGATGACTATAAGGAAGCAGTCCAACATAGTGCAGACATCAGACTTATTCCTGGATATAAACACGGCCTGTAATCATTTAACTTTGTCAAGTGACTTAAAAACTGTTTCTTTTTCAAAAGAATGTAAGCGTCGCAAAGAAACACCAGAAAGGTTTGGTGATGATTTTCCTTGTGTTTTGAGCACCAAGAGTTTCTCATCAGGGCAACATTACTGGGAAGTGGAAGTCAGTGAATCGGCAGACTGGGGAGTAACAATGGTTTATCCCAGTATGGACAGGAAAGAAACTGAGAAACAGATTAAATGCTGGGGAGTGGTGAGGATAAAATATCTTACGCTAGCTGAAAAGAGTGTAGGATTCTGTTTATCTGACGATATTTCCTGCCGTAGATTAGGGATATTCCTGGACTATGATGCCGGACGTTTGTCCTTTTATAAAGTTTGTGACACGATCAGACACTTACAAACCTTAACTGCCGCCTTCACTGAGCCGCTCCATTTTCTATTCACAGTATACGGCAGAGGTTGGGTGAGAATCAGGAGCTGAAATTACGGATCAGTGAAATGCTCTACATGAGCAGGTTATATATGGACAAGGAGAGCTGGGGTCTGATGCTGAGAACTCTCCACTTGTTCCATTATGGGATGGAGAAGACCTTCCAGAGGAATAATCCTCCAATTAATGAGAGAAATCCAGACGTGGTCACCTTCCTCCTGTTTATATCTATCACTCTCCAGATCTCCCGGCTCATCTCAAACTCTCTCCATCACTCACACTCAATATATGGCTGGTACAATGGAGAATATGTAAAAGCTTGTTCAGGTGTAAATGTTTTACCCTCATTATTGGGTGTAATATGTTTTTTAGAGTCATACCATGTGTTGTGTTTAGGGCATTTCTGGGTGTAGTCGTGCTATATAATGGTGCGTGTGGAGACATGTAGACGTTTCATGGTAAGATCATGTCTCTCGCGCACCTTGGCCCTAAAAGCAGCATGTGTGTAACATACTATATCATGTAACGTCTCTCTTTGACCAGGAAGGAATCACATGTAAAACTCGTAGTATAAATAATGTTATTATCACTTATGATCAGGAGAGGAATTACCTCCGTAACGGGTTTTCGCTTGTCCTGTGAGTGACGGGAGGTATGTTGGGAATGTATAGTTATATGATGTCTCCGTCCAGTGTAAAATCTTCTTTTCTTATGGAATCCATATCACCTTTACATTAAAACCTGGGTAAATATTTGCTTAGTCACTAAATGGGGAATTTCCATCGTACAAGTGTCCGTGTTTAGTCTCAGTAACCTGGAGATATAATAATATTTAATCCCTGGGAAATCCGGAGAATTCTCCTGCAATCACGGAGCGCGTCCATCGCAGCGAGATTAAATGGGACACATATTATTCATTTAAATCAGCTTTTTCTTAATATTTAATAAAGGGTTTCCCTGGGCATTGCTGCACATCCAGCAGGTCTTATTGATGTGGCCAGGCTCACCGGTCACTCGTGGTCCCAGGCTTAGCCTCTATTAGGAGAGAGCAGTGAGCTGAGCAGCCGTAGAGGAGAATATCTTCAATGTGAGGCTGAACCCGGTAAAATCAGTTTAATCCTCTCTGTTTAGGCTCTAAAAAGCCAAATGGGGGTCACAGAAACGCTGAGAATGGAATGTGATTTAGGATTTTGTGGCTGTAAATACCATTTACTAGAAGATGTCCACCACAAGCTTGTTGTGTATCAGAACACGACCAGGGATCAACCTACCTGGCTCCTCCATATATTCAGGGTGTGTTTTTAGGGGCTCCTCCATATATTCAGGGTGTGCGGGTGTGTTTTTAGGGGCTCCTCCATATATTCAGGGTGTGCGGGTGTGTTTTTAGGGGCTCCTCCATATATTCAGGGTGTGCGGGTGTCAGTTTAGGGGCTCCTCCATATATTCAGGGTGTGTGGGTGTCAGTTAGGGGCTCCTCCATATATTCAGAGTGTGCGGGTGTCATTTTAGGGGTTCCTCCATATATTCAGGGTGTGTGGGTGTATTTTTAGGAGCTCCTCCATATATTCAGGGTGTGCGGGTGTCATTTTAGGGGCTCCTCCATATATTCAGGGTGTGTGGGTGTATTTTTAGGAGCTCCTCCATATATTCAGGGTGTGCGGGTGTCAGTTTAGGGGCTCCTCCATATATTCAGGGTGTGTGGGTGTCTTTTTAGGGGTTCCTACATATATTCAGGGTGTGCGGGTGTCTTTTTAGGGGCTCTTCTATATATACAGGGTGTGTGGGTGTCTTTTTAGGGTTCCTCCATATATTCAGGGTGTGTGGGTGTGTTTTTAGGGCTCCTCCATATATTCAGGGTGTGCGGGTGTCTTTTTAGTGGCTTCTCCATATATTCAGGGTGTGTGGGTGCCAGTTTAGGGGCACCTCCATATATTCAGGGTGTACGGGTGTCTTTTTAGGGGATCCTCCATATATTCATGGTGTGTGAGTGTCAGTTTAGGGTCTCATCCATATATTCAGGGTGTGTGGGTGTCTTTTTAGGGGCTCCTCCATATATTCAGGGTGTGTGGGTGTCAGGTTAGGGGTTCCTCCATATATTCAGGGTGTGCGGGTGTCTTTTTAGGGGCTCTATATATTTAGGGTGTGTGGGTGTCGTTTTAGGGGCTCCTCTTTATATTCAGGGTGTGCGGGTCTATTTTTAGGGGTTCCTCCATATATTAAGGGTGTGCGGGTGTTTTTTTAGGGGCTCTATATATTCAGGGTGTGTGGGTGTCTTTTTAGGGGTTCCTACATATATTCAGGGTGTGTGGGTGTCAGTTTAGGGGCTCATCCATATATTCAGGGTGTGTGGGTGTCAGTTTAGGGTCTCCTCCATATATTCAGGGTGTGTGGGTGTAATTTTAGGGTCTCCTCCATATATTCAGGGTGTGTGGGTGTCTTTTTAGGGGCTCCTCCATATATTCAGGGTGTGTGGGTGTCAGGTTAGGGGTTCCTCCATATATTCAGGGTGTGCGGGTGTCTTTTTAGGGGCTCTATATATTTAGGGTGTGTGGGTGTCTTTTTAGGGGCTCCTCTTTATATTCAGGGTGTGCGGGTCTATTTTTAGGGGTTCCTCCATATATTAAGGGTGTGCGGGTGTTTTTTTAGGGGCTCTATATATTCAGGGTGTGTGGGTGTCTTTTTAGGGGTTCCTACATATATTCAGGGTGTGTGGGTGTCAGTTTAGGGGCTCATCCATATATTCAGGGTGTGTGGGTGTCAGTTTAGGGTCTCCTCCATATATTCAGGGTGTGTGGGTGTAATTTTAGGGTCTCCTCCATATATTCAGGGTGTGTGGGTGTCTTTTTAGGGGCTCCTCCATATATTCAGGGTGTGTGGGTGTCAGGTTAGGGGTTCCTCCATATATTCAGGGTGTGCGGGTGTCTTTTTAGGGGCTCTATATATTTAGGGTGTGTGGGTGTCGTTTTAGGGGCTCCTCTTTATATTCAGGGTGTGCGGGTCTATTTTTAGGGGTTCCTCCATATATTCAGGGTGTGCGGGTGTCTTTTTAGGGGCTCTATATATTCAGGGTGTGTGGGTGTCAGTTTAGGGGCCCATCCATATATTCAGGGTGTGTGGGTGTCAGTTTAGGGTCTCCTCCATATATTCAGGGTGTGCGGGTGTAATTTTAGGGTCTCCTCCATGGACGTGCAGTCAGGGGTGGCAGGGGAGGAAGAGTCTCCTCTGCCATGCCAGTAAATTAATGTGCTCATTGTGCTGTATTGACATGTGTGTATATTTAAACTGTAAATAAAATGTTATTTATTGAAAAGAGTTTTACACTAATCCGTCCCTTAGTGACCGCTGCTGTTTTTACGTTTCTGCGCTGTTAGATTTTAGGTCAAATTTTACTCTTACTCGTTTATTCAACCCACACATATTATACACCATTTTTCCCGCCATTAAATTGACTTTCTATTAAATACCATTATTTCCATCATATTGAATAATTTACAGGACAGATGGACAATGATCCTAAACACACAGCAAAAGCAACCCAGGAGCTGAACGAAAACAAGCGGAATATTCTGCAATGGCCATGTCAATCACCTGATCTCAACCCAATTGAGCCGCATTTCACTCACTGAAACAAAACTAAAGGCAGAAAGAGCCACAAACAAAGAACAACTGAAGACGCTGCAGTTAGAGCCTGGCAAAGCATCAGAGAGGAGGAAACCAAGTCTCTGGTAATGCCCATGGGTTCCAGACTTCACGCATTTATTGCTAGTAAAGGATTCTCAACAAATGTTTAAAAATGAACATTTTATTTGTGTTTAATTGTTTATATTCATTTGTCTAATTAAATTTGAACTCCTGTGTGACAGACTCAGCTGTCATTGGGGCAGTTGGAGGAGCCTGAGGCTAGCCTCCTTCCTACTATGGACCAAGGTAGTACCTCTCTCTCTCTCTCTCTCTCTCTATAGTGTACATTTCCGTATTAGCCGTCCTCTGTCTGTATATTGTACACTTGCTGTAAGAAGATTCCTTCCATTCCCCTGCTTTCCTCAAACCTCCCCCTTCCCAATAGGATCTACCCTGGACATACCTGAAAACGAGAGAAATCTCAATGTATCCTTCCTAGTAAAATCCTTTATAAATAAAAATAAATAAATCTAGCAGGCAGGTTAAGATAAGAATGCATAGGTAAACAATCCATTGTGTTGAATGCCTCTTCCTATAGTCCAGTGACTGGAGTTATCTGATCTAATCAGCAATTAATTCTGGAAGGGAGGGTTGTCCCTACACTGTGTTTATCTGTGGTTTTACAATAAAGAATCAGTCTTTGTTTTGCATTCTACAACAGGTGCCTGGTGATTGTAGAGAAACATAGAACATAGAAAAATGTCGGCAGATAAGAACTTTTCGGCCCATCTAGTCGCCCAATTACATGGATACTTAACCTGGATTTATCTTTTGTTTAGGATAGCCTTATGCCTATCCCATGCCTGCTTAAATTCAATCACTGTTTTGGCCTCTACCACTTCAACTGGAAGGCTGTTCCATGTATCCACCACCCTCTCAGTAAAATAATGCTTCCTGATGTTACTTGTAAACCATTGCCCCTCTAATCGAAGACTATGTCCTCTTGTTTTGCTACTTTGTTTCCTTTTAAATATACTCCCTTCCTCTACCTTGTGGATTCCCTTTACGTATTTAAATGTTTCTATCATATCTCCTCTGTCTCGTCTTTTTTCCAAGCTGTACATGTTAAGATCATTAAGCCTTTCCTGGTAACTTTTCTCCTTCAAGCCGTACACCATTTTAATAGCCATTCTCTGAACTCTCTCTAAGATGTCTATATCCTTCTGGAGATACGGTCTCCAGTACTGCACACAGTACTCCAAGTGAGGTCTCACCCGTGCTCTGTACAGTGGCATGAGCACTTCCCTTTTCCTACTGCCTACAGTGTACTCCCTACACAACTAAGCATTCTGCCAGCATTTCCTGCTGCTCTATTACATTGACTACTTACCCTTAGATCCTCTGAAATAATAACCCCTAAATCCCAACCCTCAGATGTATCAAATATTCTATATTCAGCCCTTGGGTTTTTACGTCCCAGGTGCATTATCTTGCACTTATCCACATTAAAACGCAATTTCCACAGCTCCCAACATTTTTTACTTTACCTAAATCATTTGTCATTTGGCTGATCCCTCCAGGAATGTCAACCCTGTTGCAAATCTTTGTGTCATCAGCAAAAATACATACTTTACCATTAATACCTTCTGCAATATCACTAATAAAAATATTACAGAGAATGGGTCCAAGTACTGACCCCTGAGGTACCCCACTGGTAACAAGACCTTGCGCCGAATAAACTCCATTTACCACAACCCTCTGTTGCCTGTCACTCAGCCACTGCCTAATCCATTCAACAATATTGGAATCCAAGCTCAAAGATTGCAATTTATTGATAAGCCTTCTATGCGGAACAGTATCAAAAGCCTTACTGAAATCTAAATAAGCAATGTCTACTGCACCACCTGTGTCTATTATTTTTGTTACCCAATCAAAAAAATCAATATGATTAGTTTGGCATGATCTCCCTGAGGTAAACCCATGTTGTTTCTGATCCTGTAATCTATGTGTTTTTAGATGTTCAGCAATCCTTTCCTTTAACATGGTTTCCATTAATTTCCCCACTACTGACGTAAGACTAACTGGCCTATAGTTCCCCGATTCCTCCCTACTACCCTTCTTGTAAATGGGCACAACATTTGCTAATTTCCAGTCTTCTGGGACGACTCCCGTTAACAAGGATTGGTTAAATAAATCTGTTAACGGTTTTGCTATTACATCACTGAGCTCTTTTAATAATTTAGGGTGGATCCCATCAGGCCCCATTGACTTATTTGTCTTTACTTTAGACAGCTGCTGTAGAACCTCCTCCTCTGTAAACTGATATGTAAATGTATAAAAAGGGAGGGTCCTAGTGGCGCAATCTGTTATTACAGTGAATTATAATCGGTATGAATTCCTATAAATCCTATAAAATCTCAGCCTAGATAGCATATATAAATGGGGATTATGCAGCTCTAGTAACGTCGATATGCCTAAAATAGGTAAATTATATACGGTGATTCCCAGTGTTCTGGGATAAGTGCACGATCAAAACGACCAGTTGAAATGCAACCGTGAATAATCTATGTGCAATATTGCCACTGTGCAATTAAGCAAAAAAAGTGCGTATATTGCAGAAAGCAACTAAAGTGCAGATGCAAACAAAAGTGCATATATAAATCACATAAAGTGCAAATGCGAACAAAGGTGCATATATGAAAATGTCCTTAGAACGACTCTGCAGTCTATTCGTGTGATATTCTTTATGTTTCAGCAAATGCTGTTAGATTCAAGTCCCGTCTTTCAAAGTCTAGAACAAAAATATTCCAACCAACCATACACTTGGTGCTGAAAGTATAACAAAGTCTGATTCGATCTCTATGTAGACAGTCCAGGTGTATATGCAGGGTCTTGATATGTCTTCACCTAAGTCTTATACAGACTCCCAGTTCCCAAATGGGAAAGAAAAAAAAGAAAAAAAGGGGAGCAAGAGAGAAAAAAATTATAGTGCAGTATTGCCTTAAAAAAGCCGAGTGTCCCTACACAAAGGAACACTTACGCTTTTTAGAGCCTCATATGTCGGCTCTGGTCTGAAGCGCCTTGGGCCAAGTTGAGGGTGGCCTCTGCCCTTCATTGGTGCTTCTTGGTTATCTCAGGTGCAGGGAAGTAAAAAGAGACAATGCCCTCATAGCGTAACTTGCAGCCATATGCTGGGTAAGATACAAATTAGACAAACCCACCGATGGTGGAGCCTTAGGATTCCAGGCTCAACTTGTTAGCGTGTGGTACTGTTTACTCGGTGGGTACCCTCACCTCTTTTGTCTGCAGACAGTCTTCCTGCCGCGTCTTTAACCCAGCGTAGGAAAATGCAAATCGGTACCATTCTCATATGTAAATGTATCTTTAGTGTTTCAAATATCCATTGAGGCAGTCAGCGAGACTTTTATCCACTTCTACATACCTTCCTTCCTTTGTTTTTAATCTAACTAATCCTTGTTTTACTTTTCTTTTCTCGTTTATGTATCTAAAAAATGTTTTGTCCCCCTTTTTTACTGACTGAGCTATTTTCTCTTCTGCGTGTGCTTTGGAAGCTCTTATAAATTGCTTTGCCTCTTTCTGCCTAATTTTATAGGTTTGCCTATCTTCTTCACTCTCAATTTTTTTATAATTATTGAATGCTATCTTTTTGTTCTTCACTATTTTGGCCACTTCTGCAGAGTACCACAGTGGTTTCTTCCCTTTTTTGTTTTTGCTAACAAGCCGAATGCAATTGCCTGTGGCCTTCAATAATGCTTCCTTTAAATAATCCCATTTCTCCTGGATCCCTTTAAACTCCTCCAGTCTGATAATGACTCATTCACACAAAATCTCATTTTAGAAAAATCTGTTTTTTTAAAGTCTAAAACTTTTGTTTTTGTGTGGTGCGGCTCCATCCCTGTTCTTATATTAAACCATACTGACTGGTGATCACTAGATCCCAAATTTTCACCTACAACAACGTCTGATACCAAACCTCCATTTGTGAGTATTAAATCCAATATGGCCTCTTTACGGATCGGCTCCTCAACTACTTGTGTTAGAGATAATCCCAGTAAGGAGTTTAGAATATTTGTACTCCTGGTGCACCCAGCTATTTTGGTTTTCCAGTTCACATCAGGAAGATTAAAGTCCCCCATGATAATAACTTCCCCCTTCATTGTCATTTTGGCTATTTCCTCAAACAGCAGATTATCTAGTTCTTCTACTTGTCCAGGGGGTCTATAGATCACACATACACGAGCTACTGTATGATTGCCAAATGTTAGTGTAACCCAAACTGACTCTATGTTCACCTCGCTCACTACTATTTGGTTTGTTTTTATGTTGTTTTTCACATACAGGGCCACTCCTCCTCCTTTCCTACCTTCTCTGTCTTTTCTAAATAAAGAGTACCCCGTTATTGTTATGTCCCAGTTATTTTTCTCACTGAACCATGTCTCAGTAACCGCCACTAAATCTACTTTTCAGCTGCCATCATTGCCTCCAGTTCATTGATTTTATTGACTAAACTGCGAGCATTTATAGACACGACTCTGAGCTTGTCATTTTTTACACCGCATGTTGCTTGCACCCTCAGATTTAGTTTTGGGGACAATCGGGCAGATTGTTTTTTACCCTTCCTCCCCCTCCTAGTTTAAATATTCCTTTGTTGATCTTCACATACAGTCAACAGAATAAAGCCATTAGAAAAGCTATCAACAAATACTGGCCCATACTCAAACAAGATCCAGTATTATCAAACATCCTCCCTGAGAAACCAGGTTTTGTATGTAGAGGAACAGGGAACCTGAAAAGGATGATCACCAAAAGCGAGTATCCAACACAAAAACCAAGAAAGGATATTTTCGAATAGAGAAGGGGTTCCACGGCTGTGGCAACTGCCTGAGTTGCAGAAGCACCAGCAATAAAAAGAGGATCATCAAAGAAGTGGACTATAAAGGAGGTAAATGGAAGATCCGCGATGTCCTCACCTGCTTTTCCTACAATGTCTTGTACCTGCTAATCTGTCCCTGTTGCCTCAAGTATGTCGGAAGAACCACCAGAGCATTGAACATGAGGATAAGGGAACATATCAGAAACATTTCTAAAGGGTTGGAGACACACAGCGTCCCCCTACATTTTAAGAAAGTACACAACTGTGATCCCAGGAACCTCCAGTTTATGTCACTTAAGAAAGTACAAAGACAGAGAAGAGGGGGGACATGACTAAACTCTTAGGAAAAGAATAGATGAAATTAACCCTTTTCATGCGGAGGACATGCTAAGCGCGTCCTGTCGCATGGCCAATTCGCTGCGGAGGATGCGCTGAGCGCGTCCTCCCTTTGCAGCGGTGATCGGCCCGGATTCCAGCCGATCACGATGCCCCCCCGGTGCGGGCTGACATCTTCGATGTCAGCCCAGCCTCCGGGACCCCGGCAGGCAAGATAGACATCATCGTGCCTGCGTGATGACGTCTATTTCAGGCACCCCCCGCCATTGTGGGGAAGGTGCCTGAAGGGGAGGGGGGATGTCCTTCAGAAGGGCGGCTTGGAAGGGCGGCTGCCTTTAACCCCTAGGGGGCTGGATCGCGATATGTCACTAACATGCGCCGTATTGCGGTCCCCTCCCGGAGCTGGCCGACATCGTGGATGTCGGGCAAGGTTCCGGGATATCCACCTAATGAATGGCGTCATCGCGCATAGTGCGTTGGCACCAGTTTCGCAATTAACCCCTGTGATGAAACTGTTCTCTTCCGTCTGTCCTGACTCTCCAGACACCCCTTCGTTGCGGTCAGCCCGGCTACTGGGAGCGCTGTCCTCAGCGCCTCAAGCAACTTGACCCGCCTGCTTCTGTTCCTCACCCCTGGAGCCGTTAGGAATTTCCAGAAGGCCGCTCTGTGCCTTCTGAGGTGGAGTATAGTGTGGCGTAGCTGAAATAAAACACCAGATGCGGCTGTATGCTTTAAAACAGGATTCTCTCTCTGTCTCAGTCTCTGAGAGTTCTGACCTTTAATGAACAAAAACGCCACCATTTATGCTGAAATCCAACAGCCATAATTTGCATAAATGACGCACATCGTCCTACTAAAATGCTAATTACATTATGTCAGATAGGTATTTCCAATAAACATTCTTTACATTCTTTAGCCTTTAGCTCACACAACATTTAGAAACATAGAAACATAGAAAAATGTCGGCAGATAAGAACCTTTCGGCCCATCTAGTCTGCCAAATTACATGGATACTTTACCTGGATTTATCTTTTGTTTAGGATAGCCCCATGCCTATCCCATGCTTGCTTAAATTCAATTACTGTTTTGGCCTCTACCACTTCTACTGGAAGACTGTTCCATGTATCCACCACCCTCTCAGTAAAATAATGCTTCCTGATGCTACTTTTAAACCTTTGCCCCTCCAATCTAAGACTATGTCCTCTTGTTTTGCTATTTTGTTTCCTTTTAAATATACTCCCTTCCTCTACCTTGTGGATTCCCTTTACGTATTTAAATGTTTCTATCATATCTCCTCTGTCTCGTCTTTTTTCCAAGCTGTACATGTTAAGATTAGGCCTGTGCACCGATTTTTTTTCGGTTTGATTCGATTCGATTTTTCGGATTTTTAAACTTTTCGATTCGGCTCGTTTCGACCGATTTCTGTTTCGATTCGGTTCGGCTCGACTTGTTTTTCGTGTACATTTTTTTTCGGAATTTCGACCATTTTTCGTATTTTCGTGTCACTTAGCTCGTTTTTGTATCGACTTTTCTTATTTTCGGAAATTTTCGTTTTCGGAATTGTAAATGGTTTCGGAATATCGACCATTTTTTGTATCAGCTCGGTTTTTTGTATCGACTTTTCGTATTTTCGAAAATTTTCGTTTTTTCGGAACGTCCGTTCTCCTCGTTTCAAAGCAATAAATTTCGATTTGACACATTTCAAGTACATTCGAAAATTCCGAAAATATTTAGTTTCGGCTCGGAAAACTTTTCGGATCTGCCATTTTCGGATCTAAATTTTTTTTCGAAAATCGGCTGCATCCGAAAACAAATCGGGAATCGGGAAATTTCGTGAAAATTCCGAAATTCCGAAACCCGAAACGCACATCCCTAGTTAAGATCATTAAGCCTTTCCTGGTAACTTTTCTCCTTCAAGCCGTACACCATTTTAGTAGCCCTTCTCTGAACTCTCTCTAAAATGTCTATATCCTTCTGGAGATACGGTCAAGTGAGGTCTCACCAGTGCTCTGTACAGTGGCATGAGCACTTCCCTTTTCCTACTGCTAATACCTCTCCCTACACAACCAAGCATTCTGCTAGCATTTCCTGCTGCTCTATTACATTGACTACTTACCCTTAGATCCTCTGAAATAATGACCCCTAAATCCCTTTCCTCAGATGTTGAGGTTAGGACTGTATCAAATATTCTATATTCAGCCCTTGGGTTTTTACGTCCCAGGTGCATTATCTTGCACTTATCCACATTAAAACTCAATTGCCACAATTGCATAATCTATTGTTCTAACACATCAGATTAAAAGACAAACACTATCACAGACTTCTTGAATCAAATATGCAGCCAGATAAGGGGGAAAGCCCTGTTGCATAAATTACACAGCAGTAAAGCTTGTTTACTGGCTATACAAAAACGCATTTACCTACAGGAATATAAGTATATTTAAAACTAAAGTTACGCCATTTTACACTAAACTAATTTAAACTAAAACCAAACGATGTAAAATATATTTAAAATCACACAATACAATTGAACATAAAGTCTCTTGGGGTTTGAAGCATGGAGCGTTACATCAGCTCCATGACAACCCCTTGCTGCCACCTATGGTGGAGATAGGGGGTTACAATAAACCCCATATCTCCCGATCCGTGACAGCTAGGAGTTAATGTTTGATATCATTGGAACAGCCAGAGTGTGGCATTTCCAATGATACTAAACATGACCATGTGTAATGTAAAAAAATGTATTAAAAATAAAAATTAAATTAAAAATATTAATTAAAAATTACAAAAAAAATTTAAAAAACTTTTTTGTTTTATTTTATTAGTGCAGCAATATTGTTTCCATTTCAATTATAATGTGAACAATGATGCTGCACTAACGATTTTTTCTTTGAGGGTTGTCTGCTAAAAAACACGTAATTTTTCCCCCAAAAAAAGTAACGATTCCCCGTTTCTATTTTTTTTAACAAGTGCAACCTTTAGAAAATATAACTGCAAACGCTCGCATATTAAAATGTGAAAAAAAAACACTTTACACGTTGTAAATTATTGAAAATTCATATTTTATTGCATATTTTGTTATAATATACAGACAGGACATAACGTATACATATAATAATGATATATTATGAATCTGTCGAGTCTGACGGAAAGAACGATATATAATATGTCTGGGTCATATAATAAAATAATCCTTCAAAACACGTTTAAACATGATGAGCAAAACCGGTAAAAATTAGCTCAGCACAGAGGTGTGAAAAGGCTCAGCAGCCAAAGGGTTAATTTATCACTTCGAAACCCTACACCCCTCGGGTCTCAACATGGACTCCGAAATCTGCCACTTCTTATAAAGATTGAAAAGTGGATAAAGGAGATCCAAACCCTCAATCCACACGAAAAAGGAGCATGAAGCCAGATATGCCGGCATTACCAGTCATCAATATAAAAGCAGTCATTCCCTAGTGTAAAGACATACCACTACGGTTACTATCAACTCTCCCACCACAATATAGGGATTAGTCGATCACAGGGGGATCACTCCCTGTATGTAAACACCATTTTAACCCTCTACTATTAACACACGCTACCTCTGTGGATGCGATCCACCCCTTGACATTGGCCATTGCAACATTAACCCCACTAATCCTGCTCAACACAATGTCTCTGAGGACATACGCAACATTGCACCAAATATGCAACGTAAACATTGTTTGAACCTAGCATTATGCAAGATATGTTATGAATTTATTTTTGTATATCGTTTGAAAAACATCATGTGCAATAATGCGCCATATTTTATTCCAAGTCACCGTATGCGCCAAACTCCCATTGGAACGTCCAATCATGTGAAACACTGTATTAAATATGTAACGTTTCTGAATCTATTAATATGTAACATATGTTTTATCTATTTCTGTGCAACGTTTGAAAAACATCAGATGATACATGTGCATTAACGCACTATACCTTATCCTAATTTATTTTGCGTATAGAATTTCCCCCAAATATTTTATGTATGTGCAGAACATACCTTTACATGATCCCCAGTCTTTTAAATCTATTATCCCACAAGCACCTTTTATTATGGAACAAATGGGACGCAAGCGCAAAGAATATACATCCCTAAGGACATTCCTGGATATTAACTTTATATGTTTATATATGCGACCATATAATGTGCAATATCTATTTTATTTGACTCCATGTGCAATATGTATTTGTATGCAATCCCTTCTTATAAAGACGCAAAGAATATGTCAGATGCCTTCTCAAGGACATTTAACCTGCACGCTTCATTATTTGCCCCTTATATATAGAGGGAATATGTGTACTTTAAGCCCTGGATAAACGCAACGTACGATCGTTCAGATGAAAGATCTCTAATTCTAAGCCTGGAACGGAGGCGCTGTACGCCAGAATCTGCCGATTAGACCAAGCCGGAGGACAATTAGGATGACATCATCATCCAGAGACAGAAGGGCGTCCACGTAAGAAAGTGGAACCACGCGCATGCGCAATAGAGCGCGAAATCGAAAGTGAAAGATTTGTGTCGTTTTTTAACGATTTAAAAAGACTAATTGAAGATACAGAGTCCTTGATGAAGCTGCTAGTGGGCCGGCGAAACGCGTATTGAAGCACTCTGAAACCATACTATTAATACCTTTTTATTGTTTTTACGTGTTAACCCATTGTTAGCTGCTGTTTAAAATAAACTCACCTTTTTCACCACATTCCTGTATCCAGTTAATCAGCCATTCCAACCAGGCATCACCCAGTTTCCTAGTACCCACAGAAGGACCTGTGAATGAGCAGCGAAGGAACAGAAGGAGGTGGATGGATAAAGGAGTGAGGTTTCCCCAACCAGCCACCCTACAACTTGGGAAATAATCTGTGTAAGTGTATTCTGCCAAATAGCTCTATACACACGTGCATCATACACCAACCTAATCCCGCTCTCTGATTTGGAGGTACAAGGAACAGAGGAACCATCAGGATTAAAGGAGGTGACACAGACTGTTTTTTTCTTTAAGAATCCTCTGCATATGTATGAACAACCGCACAGGAGAACTTTTTTATGACCGACACAAAGTGGCGACATTGGGCAGCGAATAAGCGCTACTCTGAAAAGCCTGTCCCGACACCGTTTAAATTACTCAGGAAAGTGTATATGTAAAGAGAAATGTTTTTTAATATAACCTTTGTTTAATGTGTATATAATTTGGATGTGGAATAGGGACACACCACCCCTATTATTACCACCCTAACGAACACACATGCGAACAGCGCCGCAGAGAAGGGTACCCCCCTTTTTCTGTTTCACTTTGTAACGGTCACAAGGCTCCACAACAACCCCCCCTAGTGGCAGCACGCACGCAACAAGATTTAGCACGGGCTGTAAAGCGCCAGAAGGGTTACCTCTTGCACCCTAGTTAGGATTTGAGAGAACTGCTGGCAATGGGACAGAGTGCAGCTGAGCTCTGTCCCCAACACGCTACCCCACAGGATGGTGAGTTGAAGGACTGTGGAATTGGTGGGCTTGAGGCCTGTGGCAAGCGGCCAGGAAGTTTATCAAGACTTCCTGGCACTGGAGACATGTCCCCATGCCCTGCTGCAAACACGGTTACCCCCTTGTGGCTCCGGAAGGAATATAAGGAGGGGGTAAGGGCATCTGTGGGTGTGGACCAGACCACAGTGCCAATGGAAAGAAGCAAACTTTTTGGGACTTGGGTGCAGACTAACACAGGTCCAGACCAGGTTGTGATCTGGTACCTGGTCAGTCTACCATGGGGGGGGGAGATACACTCAGGGTTATTCAGAGAGAGGTGAAAAGCAGGAGAATGAAATATTCTAGGTCAAAATATCCAAACCAGAAAAATTCTCCCTTTCATCTCACTTTCCAAATCGGCTATTTTGACCTAAAATTTTTCATTCTCCAGTCATTCTCCTGCTTTTCACCGCTCTCTGAATAACCCTGACTATATTGCCAAAAGTATTCGCTCACCCATCCAAATAATCAGAATCAGGTGTTCCAATCACTTCCATGGCCACAGGTGTATAAAATCAAGCACCTAGGCATGCAGACTGTTTTTAGAAACATTTGTGAAAGAATGGGTCGCTCTCAGGAGCTCAGTGAATTCCAGCGTGGAGCTGTGATAGGATGCCACCTGTGCAACAAATCCAGTCGTGAAATTTCCTCGCTCCTAAATATTCCACAGTCAACTGTCAGCTGTATTATAAGAACGTGGAAGTGTTTAGGAATGACAGCAACTCAGCCACGAAGTGGTAGGCCACGTAAAGTGACGGAGCGGGGTCAGTGGATGCTGAGGCGCATAGTGCGAAGAGGTCGCCAACTTTCTGCAGAGTCCAATGCTACAGACCTCCAAACTTCATGTGGCCTTCAGATTAGCTCAAGAACAGTGCGCAGAGAGCTTCATGGAATGGGTTTCCATGGCCTTGCAGCTGCATCCAAGCCATACATCACCAAGTGCAATGCAAAGCGTCAGATGCAGTGGTGTAAAGTACGCCGCCACTGGACTCTAGAGCATTGGAGACGCGTTCTCTAAAGTGATTTATCTGGCAATCTGATGGACGAATCTGGGTTTGGCGGTTGTCAGGTGTCATATCCTCAGCCCCTGCTGCGCTGCCTGGGGGGTCTGGGCAAGGTCCTGTGCCAAGGTCTGGCCGGCTGCCAGCACTGGGAAATGGCCGAGCGGCGTCCAAGGGGGCGGGGGCCTAGCATGGTAATGAGGAGCCGCCGGGTTTAAAACAGGGCGCGAGGAGTTGCCTCGTCGCCCTGTCATGGAGTCTGTTTCCCGCATCGCTAACCATTCGTTGTATTGATTTTTTGTTGCCAACCTGTTTTTTGGATACGATCCCTGCTCCTGCTTTTTGACCCGGCATGTTTCTGACTATTCTCCTGCTGCTCGATTACGATCGCCTGTTTGGGGCTTTGGTGGTTTAACCCCATGCTTGCCGCTGGGGTGTTTATACGTTACTGGGGAAGTGTCCCTTCTAAGCTGTGGGTATTCTCTGTGTCCTCTTTAGGTTCCTACACCCAACCCAGGGCTCATGTTCTCCAGCCACACATGTTGATAAGAACTGCGATCGAAAGATACTGCTCATTTGCGGCTCCTGTTCAGTGTGTTCTCACCATCAACAATACTCGTTACTGTACTAATGACAGACCTCGAGGTGTATGTGTTCTCACTGAATATCTTAAGGTACCGCTGATCTGCTCCCGATTATCAGAAAATGTTCAAGCAGCTTATTTCCTGGCTGCCCTGCAGTCCATGCAATTCACCAACTGTCTGACATATCTGTGAATTTCTGAATGTGCTCTAAGTAGTCTATCGGTCTCGAAACCTTTAGAGCTTAGTAGCAACTCAGTGTTTTGTTCATCCTCGCTGCCTCAAGTGTATAATTCTGTGTCTGCCAATCAGTGTGTAAACGTCAAAAAGATTTATCAGTCCTTAAGGATCTCAACTCCGCTACTCTCTAGTGGGCGCTACTCCCCCCGTTACACCAAGAGAACGGTACTTGTCTGACTGCATTGTGCCAAGTGTAAAGTTTGGTGGAGGGGGGATTATGGTGTGGGGTTGTTTTTCAGGAGCTGGGCTTGGCCCCTTAGTTCCAGTGAAAGGAACTCTGAATGCTTCAGCATACCAAGACATTTTGGACAATTCCATGCTCCCAACTTTGTGGGAACAGTTTGGAGCTGGCCCCTTCCTCTTCCAACATGACTGTGCACCAGTGCACAAAGCAAGGTCCATAAAGACATGGATGCAGGGCCGGACTGGCCTACCGGGATAGCGGGAGAAATCCTGGTAGGCTGCTGCAATCTGACACTCACAGTGCAGGGAGACTGCCTGCTGCGGCTGCCGCGGCCCCTCTGTGTGTGTGTTAGTGAGGAAGGAGGGGCCGGGCTGACAGCCACCGCAGTGCGTGCGTGCCTTCCAGCAAACACAAGGCTGGGACGGCACTCACGCTGTGTTGGTGCCACCCCCTCACGTGATGGGCACGCAGCGTGAATGTGGAGGACTGAGGCCGGGGAGCAGGGCCAGCCCGACCCTGGCGCTCCTTTGTTCCAACGGGCAGAGCGGCAAATTTTTGAGAAAGAAAAAATCGGCGCCACTGCATTATTTTTTTCATCCGCTGGCTGATCACTGCCACACACACATGCGGCCACATGGCCAGGAGTGGAAGAGCGGGGGATTAAGGAGCGTATTGGGCGGATACTTCCTCTTAGGCCGCGGCAGCAACAGTAGCATGACTCTCCTCCAGGGGCTCCCACCAGCACCACCAGATAGGCACGTGCGGGCTGTCACTAGGCCCAGACTGGTCATCGGGGTACCTAGCAACCAAGCCCATCGCGTCTAAACGTTTACCTACCAGAAAACGTAGAGGGTGCTAGCTGGTTCAGTGGGCAGACGAGCATCTAGATGAGCTCCCTGCCAGCCGGAAGACACCCTGCGGCCCACCACCCTGTGAGGATCCTCCTGTTTGTGCTGCTGGGGGAACCTCTGTAAGGAGAAAGAGCCACGGCAGCTGACAGCACTGAATTTATGACAGCCGGGCTGCAGGACGATATCAGTGACCAGGTCAGAGGGGATCTGATGGGAGCTGCAAAGGAACCTTAACTCCTTCCTTTCTGCATTCCCTTACATGTTTCTGAGCCCTGAATACTGTTTTTGCCCAGTAGTTTGCTCCCACGTGGTTTGCAGTGAGTTGTTTCCTGAGAGGAGTAGTGCTAGCAATACTGGGAGTTGGACAGAGGTGGCAGATGTCACAGATGCTGGATCTTCTTAGCATTAGAAAAGTAGTAATCATAGCTCTTGATACTGAGGGTTAATTTGTGTTAATGCATTTCTGTAATGTTCTGTTTATGTTTCTAGAACACAGGTTTTAGTTTCATGTTGCCATGGCAACCACTGGGAGCACAGTGCCAGTGGCCTGGTGATGTGTGGGGGGGGGGGGCTCCTTAGCATTTGTTTTAGAACAAACTTTGACCAAATAAAACCACTTGTTTTTGGAGTGAGAAAGGGTAGGGTCCTCATATTATATTCCTGTGTGTGTGTACCATGGATGTGCAATGATTGAAGGCATCTGAGCCACCATTAGGTATGTAGAAACACCTCGGTGCCCCTGGTGTATGCTGCTTGGAACACTTGGCAGTGCAATGTGGCGTTCTGGACGGCTGGCAACGTGTAGGGCAGTGTGCAGCGGCCTGTGTATGGGCCTCGCACACTTACCCATCAGGAGGCTGAGACCCAGTGCACTGTTTATTGCACTATAGTGATGTCAGAGCGATTGGTAAAGACCCATTATTTTGATGTCTGCATGGCGCAAATTACAATGTGCCAGATCTACGTGGCTCAACACCCATACACCAGCCAAACCACTGCCTGGAGCTGGTAGAGGTTCAGCCACAGCGGTATAACTGAGCGAGGGCTTTATTTACACCTGAAATCGTGAGGACACTGATCTGCAGGCTGTGCTGTTCAAGTTTGTGTATGATCCCTCATGGTGATAGTGGTGAAAATGTGACCACAAGCTCCATGTTTTTATTCCCTTTTACTCTGTGTGTGGTTAATCGCAGCCGTCACCAGCACTGAGTGCGAGACACACCAGGTGTATTGCTGTGGATTCTGTGATACACTCATACACACTGTACATTACTGTGAGTTTTATTGCTGTGGAGCTCTGTGATACACTCATACACACTGTACATTACTGTGAGTTTTATTGCTGTGGAGCTCTGTGATACACTCATACACACTGCACATTACTGTGAGTTTTATTGCTGTGGAGCTCTGTGATACACTCATACACACTGCACATTACTGTGAGTTTTATTGCTGTGGAGCTCTGTGATATGGTCATACACACCGCACATTACTGTGAGTTTTATTGCTGTGGAGCTCTGTGATACACTCATACACACTGTACATTACTGTGAGTTTTATTGCTGTGGAGCTCTGTGATACGCTCATACACACTGCACATTACTGTGAGTTTTATTGCTGTGGAGCTCTGTGATACACTCATACACACCGCACATTACTGTGAGTTTTATTGCTGTGGAGCTCTGTGATATGGTCATACACACCGCACGTTACTGTGAGTTTTATTGCTGTGGAGCTCTTTGATACGCTCATACACACTGCACATTGCTGTGAGGTTTATTGCTGTGGAGCTCTGTCATATGCTCATACCTCTATAAGATTGGTAGCCATCTGAAGCAGGGATGTGCTGTCAGGTGCAGCAGCCATTAAGTGGGCTCACCTGACATTAAATCACTAGTACTGAATGAATATAATAAAAAAGTTAAGAAACTCACCTGCTCCGCGCTCCCCTGCTTTCTGTCTCTGCCACCCCGCTCATTATTTTATCTCAGTTCACAGCAGCGTCAGCTATTCTTTACATTAGGTTTTTATTTTCGCCTCTAGTTACATCGCCGTCTCCTGCTTGCCTATAGCAAGATCCTGGGGAACTGAGAGCAGCCAGTTCCTGGGGAGCACCGAGAGCAGCCAGTTCCTGGGGAGCACCGAGAGCAGCCAGTTCCTGGGGAGCACCGAGAGCAGCCAGTTCCTGGGGAGCACAGAGAGCAGCCAGTTCCTGGGGAGCACAGAAAGCAGCCAGATCCTAGTACGCACTGAACCTGTGTATATCTGGCTCTGATACTAGCCGGTGCCTCACCGCACGTCCCTGATCTGAAGGGGGCAAGATAGTTTATTATCATGTGGGTCTGAGTGGATTGTGTCTTATTAAAACATTTACTTGGAAAATAGTTTTAAGAAATTATGTACATATCTGTGTTGCAATATGTGGGCGGGATTTATGTGGACATGACATATATATAGATATACACACACACACACACACAAATTCCGGTTAAAAAGTGGAGCAATCCCTATGTGCTTTCACATCTGTCTTATCTATATATAATACTCTTCAAATGTGTTTTAAAATGCATGGTTTTCCCTTTATGAATAACACAATAATGACGTTGGGCTGGTATAATAACGCTATGGGGCTGGAATGAAATTATTTCCAGGGCTGGTTTTTATCCCCAGTCCGGCCCTGATAGTAATACAGAGGGAATGTACACTATACAGAGAGAGAGGATAGTAATACAGAGTGAATGTACACTATACAGAGAGAGAGGATAGTAATACAGAGTGAATGTACACTATACAGAGAGAGAGGATAGTAATACAGAGGGAATGTACACTATACAGAGAGAGAGGATAGTAATACAGAGGGAATGTACACTATACAGAGAGAGAGGATAGTAATACAAAGGGAATGCACACTATACAGAGAGAGAGATAGTAATACAGAGGGAATGTACACTATACAGAGAGAGAGGATAGTAATACAGAGGGAATGTACACTATACAGAGAGAGAGGATAGTAATACAGAGGGAATGTACATATACAGAGAGAGAGGATAGTAATACAGAGGGAATGTACAATATACAGAGAGAGAGGTAGTAATACAGAGGGAATGTACAATATACAGAGAGAGAGGATAGTAATACAGAGGGAATGTACAATATACAGAGAGAGAGGATAAATACAGAGGGAATGTGCACTATACAGAGAGAGAATAGTAATACAGAGGGAATGTACACTATACAGAGAGAGGATAGTAATACAGAGGGAATGTGCACTATACAGAGAGAGGATAGTAATACAGAGGGAATGTGCACTATACAGAGAGAGAATAGTAATACAGAGGGAATGTACACTATACAGAGAGAGAGGATAGTAATACAGAGGGAATGTACACTATACAGAGAGAGAGGATAGTAATACAGAGGGAATAGACACTATACAGAGAGAGAGGATAGTAATACAGAGGGAATGTACACTATACAGAGAGAGAGGATAGTAATACAGAGGGAATGTACACTATACAGAGAGAGAGGATAGTAATACAGAGGGAATGTACACTATACAGAGAGAGAGGATAGTAATACAAAGGGAATGCACACTATACAGAGAGAGAGGATAGTAATACAGAGGGAATGTACACTATACAGAGAGAGAGGATAGTAATACAGAGGGAATGTACACTATACAGAGAGAGAGGATAGTAATACAGAGGGAATGTACAATATACAGAGAGAGAGGATAGTAATACAGAGGGAATGTACAATATACAGAGAGAGAGGATAGTAATACAGAGGGAATGTGCACTATACAGAGAGAGAATAGTAATACAGAGGGAATGTACACTATACAGAGAGAGGATAGTAATACAGAGGGAATGTGCACTATACAGAGAGAGGATAGTAATACAGAGGGAATGTGCACTATACAGAGAGAGAATAGTAATACAGAGGGAATGTACACTATACAGAGAGAGAGGATAGTAATACAGAGGGAATGTACACTATACAGAGAGAGAGGATAGTAATACAGAGGGAATAGACACTATACAGAGAGAGAGGATAGTAATACAGAGGGAATGTACACTATACAGAGAGAGAGGATAGTAATACAGAGGGAATGTACACTATACAGAGAGAGAGGATAGTAATACAGAGGGAATGTGCACTATACAGGGAGAGGATAGTAATACAGAGGGAATGTACACTATACAGAGAGAGAGGATAGTAATACAGAGGGAATGTACACTATACAGAGAGAGAGGATAGTAATACAGAGGGAATGTACACTATACAGAGAGAGAGATAGTAATACAGAGGGAATGTACACTACAGAGAGAGAGGATAGTAATACAGAGGGAATGTACACTATACAGAGAGAAGGATAGTAATACAGAGGGAATGTACACTATACAGAGAGAGAGGATAGTAATACAGAGGGAATGTGCACTATACAGGGAGAGGATAGTAATACAGAGGGAATGTACGCTATACAGAGGGAGGATAGTAATACAGAGGGAATGTACACTATACAGGGAGAGGATAGTAATACAAAGGAATGTACACTATACAGAGAGAGGATAGTAATACAGAGGGAATGTACACTATACAGAGAGAAGATAATAGATTCTCAAAAAGAAGGAATGCACCGGTGAGTTCAGCAACACCAAAGGA